>JABSTQ010008287.1:0-48292 GCA_013358835.2 Ixodes persulcatus | reverse complement strand
CGGCTCCAACGAGAATTACCACTGAATCATCGACACTACTGGATCTTTTTATTACAAGCTACGAAAAGTCAGATACGAAATCTGGCATAGTAATAACTGATATTAGCGATCATTTGGGTATATTTTTGTCTATAAATAAAAACGAAGCTACAAACAAGAAACGAAAAAATCAGTTAGGGGCACACTTCCAGAATATAACGGCTGATAACCTGAACAACTTCAGGCAGAGACTATCTTGTTTGGATTGGAATGATGTCCACCAAGAAAAGAACGCAAATAATGCATATAACTTATTCTTGAGTAAATTCAAAAATCTTTATGAAAGTTGTTTTCCATATAAAACTTTCAAAACTTCTAGAAAAAGTCGCAAACCCTGGATCACTAAAGAATTGCTCGCAAAAATCGGTATTAAAAATGCGCTATATCAAAAATTTGTAACAACAAAAGAAACTGAAAAATTTATAATTTTTAAACGTTATCGAAACCAACTAAACAAAGAACTACGACATGCAAAAGAATCTTATTTCTGGAACTTATTTTTATCCTGTAATAACAAAGTCGACGTTGTATGGAAAAAGTTAAACTCTGTCTTAGGTCGTTCATGTACCCAAAATCAAATAGAAAAGTTAAACCTCAATGGTCAGGAGGTGTCCGGAAAAGAGTTAGCTAATGCGTTTAATGAGTATTTTGTAAGTCTAGTTAAAGAAAATAATGAGTCAGATGCTTGCAAGTATATAAATGTTCGAAATAATCACTCTTTGTTTCTTACGCCTGTTACTAGTTCGGAAGTAATATCTGTTTTTAATGCTTTAAAAAATAGCAAAAGTTGCGATTCCGATGGTTTACAGATTAGACCAGTTAAATATGTAATTGACCTTATTTCTCCTGTTTTAACGCACATCTTTAATCTATGTTTGCTAGACAGCGTGTTTCCTAAACAAATGCAACTGGCTAAAGTAACCGTTCTATACAAGAAAGGTAATAAAAACGACCTGGGTAATTACCGACCTATTTCAATACTCTCTGTGTTTTCTAAAGGCCTAGAAAAAATTATACTTCTACGACTAACAGCTTTTGCTGATAAGCATAATATTTTAAGTCCATCCCAATTTGGGTTTCGCAAACAACGATCTACAGAACTCGCACTTCTTGCGCAAAAAGAACATATTCTTAAAAAATTTGAACAAAGAGAACTCACGCTTGGTTTATTCATTGACTTTACCAAGGCATTCGATTATCTGGATCATAATTTATTATTAAAAAAATTAGACATGTATGGATTTCGTGGGCAAGTGCATCAACTTTTACAATCATATTTATCCTCCCGCAGGCAGTATGTTAATATAAATGGTCATTTATCTGAAATCAAGCCGATTGAATCAGGCGTTCCTCAGGGAAGTATTCTCGGGCCTTTTTTGTTCAACATTTATATAAATGACATATTAAATATAAGTTCATCCATATACTTTGTTATTTATGCTGATGATGCAAGCCTATTTTTTAACGGTGATAATGCCTCGGATCTTATAGATGATGCGAATGAAACACTGAAAAAGCTTCATATTTGGAGTAAACATAATGCTTTAAGAATAAATGCGAATAAAACTAAGGCAGTTTTGTTTCGACCAAAAAATAGGCGTGTCAATATTACTAAGAACATTTTTTTAGATTCTACTCAAATTGAAATTGTTCCCAAGTTTAAAACCTTAGGTGTCGTTTTTCAAGAAAACCTATCATGGGATGACCATATCAATTATATTATATCTAAGTTGTCTAGTATAGTTGGTATTGTATATCGTAATAAACACATCTTACCACTCAGAACAAAGTTAATTTTATACAATTCATTATTCTATTCACATTTAAATTATGGTCATCTCATATGGGGCACTACAACCTATACCAACCTCCAGAAAATATACAAGTTGCAAAAAAAGATACTAAGAAGTATATGTAATGTTGACATTGAATATCCAGTTAGTGATATTTTTGGTCAACTCGGTATAATAAAAGTTTTTGATTTATACAAATATCGTTTATGTGCAAAATATATTACAGAAAAAAATCTACCCCAGCGTCACCTAGAAAACCTAGCGAACCTAAAACAAAAAGTATATACGTATCCAACACGGACTAAGGAACCCTGGGAAGTACCGTTTTCTAGAACTAATTACGGCAATCAAACTATGGCATATACTTTACCAAATATCCTTAATCAGCTGACTGGGCAAGATATAGATATCAACAGTACATCGGTGAGCATTTTAAGGGAATATTTTATTTCAAACTTCATTATCAACAATGAGCGCTGATTATGTTGCGCTTAGTTAGAATGCACTGTGTGTTTTTTGATTCAATGTGTTATTGCTTTGTAAAACGCTGTTTCTTTTGTGTGATGATTTTTCATTTTTGTTTATGAATTTGTAAAGTTTCATTGTATAATTCCTCTGGTGCTTGCTGTGCGACTGCTTGTTTGGGGTGGCTAGGGGCCAGTCAAGCTGTTTTTACAGCTTTTTTCCCTAGTCGCCTTTCAACTTTTTGTTGGAAAAATAAAGGAATTATTATTATTATAAAGGAAGCTCATGAAAAGGACCGGACACTTGAGATCCGTTCTTTGCCCAAGCTGAACGACAAGCCCTTTAATTTGACGTTCTGCTAAAAGATGTCAGTGAAACTAGCGGCCCAAGTGTTTAGCAACCACTGTGCTGCTGCAATCTATGCCTTTCTAACGTTCCAGCAATTGCCAGCTGCTGCTATTCACACAGCGAGATTCATTGAAAAAATCGACCGTCTTTTTGACAACCTAAATAGCTCGCACAAATTTTCCAAGACGCCCTTTGCCTCTGCACTGCATAATGGCTCTGTCCATGAGACGTTTTCCAAAGAAAGCATTGAAGTTTTTAAAAACCTGCAAGCACTCGGATGTAGAAGGCAGCCAAACTGCATTCGTGGCTTCTGCTTGACAATGAGGTCTCTGAGGATGCTCTGCGATCACCTCACAGTTAATGATTGTTTTACCTAGCTTTTTACCCGCCACTTTATCTACTCTAAGTGCTACTGTATTTGAGTGTGAAAGGCGCTGCTGACTCGGACTTTGGAAACCTGTCAGTTTCCTTCCCTTCTTTCACATCATTCGTTGAGGCTTGTGAACGTGTTTCTCGAGGCGAGCATCAACAACCTCACTTCAAAGGAGGGCATAGGGCATACTCTTTGTGTACTTTTTTATCAAGAGATCCAAACGTATCTTGCTGTGTGTAACCACGACGTGTATGACAATTTGTTTTCACTGTTTGCTAAAGTCAAACTACACTGGTTTGCACGAAAAAAAAACAACAACACTGAGCTCGTTGATGCATCAGCAAAGTGTAAAGCTAGGCAGCAAGTGCAAAGAATAAGCACGTGAGACCACACAGAGTACATTTTCAAAGCAGTATATTTGCTTTTCTAGCCTTTTGTATGGTGTAAAATACTTCATTTTCGTGGGCTCGATATTTCGTATTGTGTCTCTTTCGAGAAAACCTGGCGGGCGCAAAATTTCGCGATTAAGAGCGATATTTACTGCTTTCATATCCATGGATGACTTATTTTTTCTCGATTTTTATCAAATTGTGAAATTCTCGAAAAATAGGTTATCGCGGAAATTAAGGTGCTTACAGTGTTTTGGGTTACAGACTGCTCATGTGGTTTTGGCACTGATTCAAACCTCTGGATTTAAGGTCCGAGAAACACTGGCCTATGCCGTGCAGTGTACTGGAGTGCTCCAAAATAATTTATGCGTGCACGGAAGGCTCTAGAGTACGCAGCACCATCGTACGCAAGTTAAAAAGTTCTCTGGATGATCGCACCTTGCCCAAGAACGGCAAAAAACAGCTGATATTTTTTCTGCTTTTTCTTAAGTGTTGAACACAGTTTTCCTCGAAACAGTTTAAAATATGGGATATTGATGGCTGTCTATAAACTGACAATGCCCGCACAACAGGCAACCAAATGTACAGTTTGTTATGTGTTATCCTGTCATAATGTGATTCATGTATTCATCTACTAGTTTTCTTCTACCTTAAAACTAGATACTGATTGTATGCTTCTGATGAGTGTCCCGGTTGAGTGGTTGTAAGCGGTTGAATGTGAATAAAATATTAGTGCAACATTGGGCTTGCATTAGAATTACTGTCGTGTGACTTTAACGCTAACACACTCGAGCAACGGTATTGTTATCCACTTTTTTGTGAGGTCAGTCACCTTTAAGCCGCTCCCATATTTCTGAAAAAGCTGAAGGAAAAAAGCAAAACGCGGTTCTTTCAAAGTAGTTTTGTGGGATGAAAAAAAAAAAAAAAGATTCTCCATCTGCCTGAAAAAGGCGGCTGAGTAAAAAAAAGCGATTTTTGCTCAGAATTAAGGGTCCAAACGAGATGGTGTAGATTCAACAAAACGAAAAAACAAACAAAAGAAAACAGAAAAAAAAACCCGAGACTTTAGGTAAGAAGGACGACGCACTAAAAAGTTTCAAACGTAGCTTGGCACAGCTTTGAGACTTTTTAGTGTGACTAAAAAGCTTTTTTCGAGACTTTTAAGAAACCGTTATTGCAGGCAAAAACGACGATCGTCCTTTTTTCCTGCTGTACCAATTTAGAAAAAAGTCTCAAACAAAGCTTTTTAGTCACACTAAACGATCGTCCTTTTTGCCTGCAGTCCCGGATTCTTGTACTATTTAATTTTCGCGCCAAAAAATACACCAAAGTGACGTCACGTTTTTTTTTCGGAAGTGACGTCATTTCCTGTTAATTTTTGGTTCCGCCGGAAATGCTATCACGACACATAGATGGCGCTAGCGAAGCCACATGAGCCGCCATTTTTTCGACACGTGGGATTCTATGGAAGCTTCGCTACCATATATACGTATACCTTGGCTGCGCTCTAAAAACAGAAAAAAACCGGCGATGGCTTGTTTACGCAAACAGTGTCGTGGAGTGTGCGGGCGTACATGCGTGTATATGAGCATCCGTAAGCTTAAAAGTGGGGCTACGTACTGTGTCAACCGAAAGCCCCGACATTGATCAGCATCATCATCGTAAAAACGCACAAGCTTTATATTGCGACAAGACTCTAAGGTGTCTCGATAAGCACTAAAACGCCGAAATTTCTGCTTTTTTTTAAAGATTGAAAAGATTTACTTTTGAAAGAAACTGAAAGCAAAAACATATTTCTTTGAAATACATCTATTATTTCTCTCTTCGTTATGGCGCCTCATTTCTGTATCAAGCTCAATTATGTTACTATTTCATGCGAGGTAACATTCCATTGCATGATTTCACTCTCTGAGCTAACCAAATCAAACACACAGACTGCTATAAAGAAAAGCTTCTGCATTACTCGTTTGTGCCCTTCCAGACAAGCATGAACACAACTATATTCGTTATCAGCTCAAGAACCGCAGTAAAAAAAACGTCCGGCTTGTCTGGGAACATTACTTATTTTCCTTTTAAAACGTTGAATAATGATATATGTGGGTGTACCTTGGATTAGCTTTATGGTATTTTATCAAGGTGCACACGTTTCGAACCCTAGAGGCATCGTTTCTTTCTTCAACAAAATTTGTTTTAAGAACTGCTTTGCGCAGCGCCTGAAAAATGCTCAAAACTTCCTTCTTTTCTTTATATGACCACAAGTATGAAAAGCGCAAACTTTCCTCGAGTTTAGATGCTCTTCGCCCTTAAAGGAGAACTCCGCCGATTTGTTGATAGTCTTTGATTTGGCTTGAAATTTGCAGACCGTATCAATAACCCCTTCTCAATTGATAGCCAAAATATTTTATAAAACAGTTTTCCAAGAAGTTATTGACTTTTTGAGTTACACCGGCCGTGAGGGTTCCAGGAGGCGACTCTCTACTGGCAACAATGAAAAATTCCTACTTTTCCTTCCCGCGTACGTCACCGGCGGGCAATAGGACGAGCGACCAGGGCTGCAGCCGCGAAGAAACTTTCCGGGCGCCAGCGATCGAGATTATTTTTTCGCAGCTTCGAGGTTAAACGTTTCTTTGCAGTGGGTAGCAATCTGTGCTCCGCTGTAGATTGTAGGGACAGTGCAGGGAAAAGCTTTTTTTTCTGCCCTTGGTTTCGTGGGAGAAACAAAATGCGCTCCCCGGCAGCAATGGAGGCCAACCACGTCAAGGTGCTTTCGCGCGAGCTGTGTGCCAAAAAAACTAGTGTCACGTGAAACATTCTCACTTATGCTCGGAATAATTTAAAGCCGCGTGCTGGGAGTTGAGTATCCTTCTGCCGCTGGAACAGCCTCAGGAGCGCCAATCGCAAACTCAAGCCGGCTGTGACCACTACGACATCCGTCCAAAAAGGAGCGCTAATAATATCGAGAAAATAGTGCACATTCAAGCACTATAGTCGACATTTGGCGTTGTTGTTCACAATTGCTTCAGTGTTTTTGTTTTTCATAAACATTATATTCGTTTTGGACATCGATTGTAGCTCGGGCTACTCTCGGAGTTCCACTCACGCAGCCAATCTGTTGAAGACGAGAAGCGAAACGTCTAAACAAAGTTCAAGTCTGAGCTTAGACATGACTTCCGACATATTGCTATTCGTGTCTGATAGAGGTTTATAAAACAGGAGTTGAGATCCATTAATATACGAAAGAGTCGGTGCCTGGTTTGTCAAGTGGTTGGCGTGCAATGTTCTCTCGCAGAAGAGGTGGTGAAAGCGCCTTTATTTTATTCTATTGCGGAGAAATGTTATATAGGTCTGAAAAGCTTTTTAAAACTATGGAAATGTTAAATGTCGTTGAGGAGAGGCATGCAAATTTACAGCGGATAGAAACTGTGCAAAACCAAAACTTAATTTTAAAAAATCTTATATAGGTTTACCTCCTTCCCACGTGTACTCGTGGATGACTCTTTGAACGCGTTGCATTCTGCTCCGACAGAAAAAAAAAAACAAACATAAAAGAGAAACATAAAATAGAAATATCGTTACATATATTTGTTTAGTAACTTTTGTTAACTTATTTTGAATTTAAAATTTGATGATTCATTTTTGTACTTTACGCACTATTGTATCTTTGAGCAAATATTCTTTATTTGAAAATGAATGTTGTATTCGTGCATTTTATACGCCTTTCATTGCTCCTGGAAGTTCGGCTCGGTGGTTGCGGAGTTTTTTCAAATGTCATTTTAGCACGATCTTCATGAGCAGTAACCAGCTATGTGGCCTGATCATGATGTTTTAAAATCCTGAGACTGGGAAGGAAAATGAAGAAAAATTGTAAGACAGAAAAAAGGGGACAGGACAAACGTCTCAAGACGTTTGTCCTGTCCCCTTTTTTCTGTCTCGTTTGTCCTGTCCCCTTTTTTCTGTCTTACAATTTTTCTTCATTTTCCTTCCCAGTCTCAGGATTTTAAAACATCATGATCAACATACACCAGCTCGCCTGCACCTTGACAATTTTTTCGTTATGTGGCCTACACGAATGCGGTTCGTTCCATTTCATACATTTCATTGTTTGCGAGAATCACTGTCTAGACGTGTTAGATCAGTGCCCAGCACGCCCATGTTCGCAGCTTTGGAAGGCGAGCAAAGCAAGCGCCACACGTACGAACGCTGAAAATGGCGCCGACCAGAGGCGCTTTTCTGGAAGGGTCTATAGATATTTGGCTAAATTTATCAATCACCAAGGAGCATATGCATGTTATGAGAGTAGTTACACGTGCTGGCGTCCGTAACAGTAACTTTTCTAAAGAAAATCTAAATCAAATGGCACGTACCTTCAGGTAGCACGAGTGTGTGGGGCATCTGTACCTGCATTCCGAACATTCACCGTGGTCCTTGCGTCATTTGTCAACGAACGTATTGCGTGACTTCTTAGCGTAACTGCCAGGTTCTGATAAAATGATAACAGATTTGCTAGCGATTACACGAACCTAGCGAGCCGTGGCTTGAGCGTACCGAGTTGCAAAAACGATTCTCTCAAAATCCCAGTTGCTTTCGGTTTTTTTTTTAACTTTCTCATAGTTCAGCACGTAGGCCAAGATCATACTTAGTGCAACTGGAAATTATCATAGCACGAACGCCTCTGTTTTCTCGCTATTTGACGCGAGAAAGGCGGGCGCGAGTGCACCCGATTGCCGTGGTCGCGCGCCTCGCTGCCCGCCGGTGTCGTCCAGTTTGGATGACAGATAAAATAATAATTATAGGTTTATTTCCAACACAAAGGTACAGTGTTGGTGGGGGCTTTGGAAGAAAGCCGTTGATACAGCTTGACTAGTCCTAAGCCCCCATAACTTCAGCAGCTACAAGCAGCGTGGACGGAAAAAAGGAAATACACTGTGAACACTAAACAAAAAAAAAAGAGATTGAACTGTCGGCAATGAGCTATATGAAACTAAAGAAAATAAGCAGACACTATAGCAAAACGTTACTTGCATACATCGTTCAAGGCAATATAACAAAAAATTCTGGCATACAATATTTAAGCGTAGACAAAAAAAGAGCACTGCCCTACAACATTCAAGGAAAAACCAGAAAAAATAGCTTAAGTTAATTAATTGTACAATATACAAAACACAAGCATATTCCCCTTTACAAAAAATACTCAGAAAATACACAAAAAGGCACCGTTCAATCATGGCCGATTTGCCCAGAGAGTATCATGTCCCGCAAGGTACCTACCGATAGCTTGTCAAGTTCTATGTTGTGTATATGAAGGTGGTCGGTAGTGTGTATGCTATGGTATAATGGCCGTAATTTGTTCTAAAAAGAGGCACTTGCCAGGGTTGCAGAATGCGCGTTTGGTATGAGTGTACTTTTTCTGTTAGATTCGCTAAATATTCAAGATGATGTACATGCATGTTTTTTTCAATCAATATTTGGCGGAAAGGCGATATCTATACAAATCAAAAATTTTAATTACACCCAGTTGAGTAAAAAGTGAATCCATTGGATGTTCGAGTGGGACTTTGCAAATACTTCTTAATATCTTTTTTTGCAAAATGAATATTTTTTTACAATTAGTAAAAGTAGTTGTGCCCCATACTAGATGACCATAGTTTATATGGGAATAAAATAATGAATTATATATTAACAACTTTACCTTAAGTGGAAATATGCGTTTATTACGATATATCAAGCCAACAATGCTGGACAATTTGGATATAATGTAATTAACGTGATCATCCCATAACATTGTCTCTGAGAAAAAAAAAATACCAAATG
Organism: Ixodes persulcatus; assembly: GCA_013358835.2. Taxonomy (NCBI): domain Eukaryota; kingdom Metazoa; phylum Arthropoda; class Arachnida; order Ixodida; family Ixodidae; genus Ixodes; species Ixodes persulcatus. The sequence goes on along the minus strand of JABSTQ010008287.1, from coordinate 39,074 downwards.
TTTTAAAAGAAGAGACTAGCTTAATTCTAGAAAAGTTTAAACATATGGTCTTGTTCATGTCAATTTGTTTATTCTTTGGGCGAAATAAAACTGCCTTAGTCTTATTTATGTTTATTTTTAAAGCGTTACATTTGCTCCATTTCGCTAGTTTTTCTAGCGTATCATACGCGGTATCTATGATATCTGAGGCGGTATCACCAGTAAAAAATAAACTAGTGTCGTCAGCATAAATAATAAACTTCGTTGATCGGCTGATATTTACAATGTCATTTACGTAAAGGTTGAATAAAAAAGGACCCAAGATGCTTCCCTGGGGAACGCCTGACCGAATAGATTTTATTGCTGATGAATGACCATTAATGTGTACGTATTGCTGACGGGAAAACAAATATGAATTTATAAGTAGTAACAATTGACCACGGAAGCCATACATTTTTAATTTTTTAAATAGCAAATCATGATCAAGATAGTCAAAGGCTTTCGTAAAGTCAACGAATACACCGAGAGTTAATTTTTTATTTTCAAAGTTCTTGAGAATATACTCTTTCTGTGCAAGAAGAGCAAGTTCAGTGGACCGCTGTCTGCGGAAGCCAAATTGAGATGAACTTCCTAGATTATGATTATCTGCAAATGAAGTCGTTTGTAGTAGTAAAATTTTTTCTAAGCCCTTCGAAAACGCTGGCAAAATTAAAACCGGTCTATAATTACCTAGTTCATCTTTATTACCTTTCTTATATAAAACCGTTACTTTTGCCAGTTGCATTCGCTTGGGGAACACGCCATTTTGCAAGGAGAGGTTGAATATATGAGTAAGACAAGGGGAAATAATATCTATTACATACTTTACAGGCTTTATCTGCAAACCGTCGGCATCACAACTTTTCCTGTTTTTTAATGCACTGAAGACAGATATTACCTCTAAATCAGTAACGGGGCTAAGGAACATATATGCACAATTTCGAAAGTATATAAACTTGCAAGCATCTGAGTCTGGGGTGCCTTTAACTAAACTCACGAAATAATCATTGAATACATTCGCTAATGCTTTTCCTGTCACTTCCTCACCATCGCATTTTATCGTTTCTACTTGTTTCGGGGTACATGTACGATTTATGACAGAGTTTAGTTTTTTCAATAAAATATCAGTTCTATTTTCACATGTTGAAAAGAAATGGTCAAAATATGTGTCTCGAGCGTTTTGAGGTTCTCTGTTTAACTGGTTGCGATAACGTTTGAAAATTAAAAGTTTTTCTATCTCCTTTGTTTTCACAAATGTTTGATATAGCGCATTTTTTATACGAATTTTTTCAAGTAATTCCTTCGTAACCCATGGTTTACGGAGTTTTCTAGAAGGACTTTTTGATTTATAGGAAAAACAGGTTACATAGAGATTTTGAAATCGAATCAAGAACATATTGTACGCTTTATCTGGATCCGTTTCATGAAGGACGTCGCTCCAGTCCATAGAAGAAAGTTTTCGTCTAAAGTCATCCAGGCTATCTGGCGTTATATTCTGAAACTTTACTACCGTCGGTTTATTCTGTCTTTTATTTATGTTTATCTTTACACACAAAAATATACCTAAGTGGTCGCTTATGTCAGTGATTACTACGCCAGATTTAGTTTGTGATGCTGCAAAGCTGGTAATAAACAAATCAAGTAGTGTAGAAGATTCAGTAGTGATCCTAGTAGCCAAAGATATCGTATTCATACATCCACTTGCTTTAATTAGCATATCCATCTGTCTTTTATCCGCGGTTTCAAGTAGCATGTTTATATTGAAGTCGCCCCCCAGGACTATATTGTATTTATTTTCATTTGCGAACTAAAAAAAAGATTCTAGGTAAGCAAAAAAAGACGAAATATTACCAGCCGGCGGACGATAACGAACCGAGATAACACTAAGGCCTATCAATACAGACAGCATCTCGTAATTTTGGTGAACACAGCAGTAATCAGTAAGCATCTTGCAGGACATGCTCTCCCTTAGCAAGAGTGCCACGCCCCCTCCCCGACTTGCGGTGCGGTTTAAAAAGTACGTATTATACATAGGTAACTTTAGAACGTCATTAGCATCAGAAAACCATGTCTCGGTAAGCATTATGATATCAAAGCCAAAACTTAATTGATGAAGAAAAAAGTCAAGTTCGTTTGCTTTATTTCGAGCCGATCGAGTATTTAAGTGAAAACATTTGAGGGAACCGTCGTACTCGTTTCCTATGAAAGACTGTAGATCCGATGGAAGAAAGTAATCAGTGTCTGACGTCGAATGCAGTGCATAATTTTTATTTTTCGACGACAAATGTGCCGTATCATTCATTGTATTGTGAAGAATAGTTCTTAAAGTGAGCAATAAAAACAACAAAAGAACATCACGCGAGTTTCTGCAAATCATCCAGAGACCTAATCACATGCACCTTATCTCTGTCCTTTTTGCGCACGAGAACGTTTCCATTTATATACGAGACGTACTTATAGTTTGTTTCCTTGGACCAATCTTTTACCTCCCGAAGAAGCGCTCTGTCCTGACTCGTTAGGTTTTCCAAGATGTAAGCGTCATCTTTTGCTTTTTCAAGTGCCGATCGCTTATTTAGCCACTGATCTTTAGTTGTCTGGTGAACGAAACGAACGATGATACCTGGCGTTTTATCTGGTTTGCACGGCAGCCTATGAACTGCCGAAACTTCGTTCATTGTGAGGTCCGGTACTTCAAGCTTTTTTTGCAATATTATTTACCTAGCGAAACTAGCGAAAAACTCGGGAGAAGGATGAATTTGTTTTGGCAGCAAACAAATTATAACTTTTTTAATTAGCTAGAATGAATCTGGAGGAACGAGATATCATTTCAGAGTCGGGAAGCCATCCGCACTCAGATGATGCCTTTGGATAAAGTAGCTCAAAAATCGGCGGAGTTCCCCTTTGATACGGCGGGAATGACATCCGTAAAATTGGTATTAGGTATCTGCATACAGAGGAACGTGACGTGACCCAGCGGCCAAAACATGAAGGAGTGAAGGAGTCTAACCGAGGGTGCTGCGAAAGCTTGCGTGGCCCGGCAATCGAAATGTAAAACAGCAGAAAGGAGTTGCGAGTATTCCCTTCAATCCGTGAATAGTCTGTCATCCTAAAGACCCATGCAATTAGTTATAGAACGCGCGCAATCTAACTTGTCTAAAGTAAATTTGCCTCTTTCTTCCTTTATTGCTGTCTCCTTCTATAGTCACTTTTTTATTTTTTTTTCGTTTAAGCAGCGTATCGTCTTTTCCGGGAATGGCTTCCGTCATGCCGAGTGTCATCTAGAAGTAGCTTCACAATTCCAGGGTTCCTTATTCGGTTCCTGTTCCTCTGAGTTTTTCGTTTGTTGTCAGTTTCCTCTTTCTGGGGCTCATGCAGCGCAGGAACCACTACATCTGGGCGTTCAGCGAAGCTGGCCGGTGCGTTGCCAGAGGCGCATCCAAGCATTTCCGACGCGCACCATAGATTATACCCCGTTCCAACTCAAGATGGACCGCAGTGGACCGTAGGAACCATCCGAGCCAATCGAAAACTGTGACCGTACCACGTGACTACCCCTTCTAATCGCGTCTCTCAACATCTTCTGAAGGTCACGTGATACTCACCTAGCATTGGATTGCCTCCGATGGCTCGTAACGTCTGTGTCAATCCATCCCGGAGTATGATTTCCGATGTGCTTCGGCCGCGCTCCGGTTCGTTCGTGCCGATAGGCGTGGTGTTGCCACTGCTCTCGCCACGCGATATCTTAGGCTCCCGTGCAACAAAGTAATGCCGGTAAAGTGTTCAAGAGGAACGCCCAAGTTCATTCCCAGTGCGCTTCTAAATGTTGAAAATTTGTAGCGCAAGCGCGGAGAAAAACTTCACTTCCAAAGTTGATCTAGTTAGAGACGTTCTAACCGCACGTATACAATCTCCAACAACGGGGAGTTCTATCCTCGGCGACAACTTTTCTTGGCTATGCTGTGGAAAGGAGGAGAGCCCCCGCATATCTTTATTCAGCGCTCAAAATGGGAGAGGGAACGCGTGCCTGTACCTTCCACTACATTGCCAAGAAAAGTTGTCGCCGAGTATTGTAGATCGTTCAGATGACTCCGGTAACCGGACCCGTTACTCCGCCTATGCCTCTGCACATGCATCGTGTCGTTATCGGGTATCGTTACCGGGCCTCGTTATAGGAGGCAATTTCAGACGGCTGCGCTCGGTATGCGCTGCTGTCAGGTCTTCGTTGCTTGGGGTGAGGAAATAAACGAGTCGTTGTTCTATTCCCTCTCTCTAAAACTAAAGGAACTTTGGCCGACGTAGGCTTAGCAGCGCAGCATAAAGGGCCTCGGTGAAGGGGACTTTGATATTGTAGTGGAGACATATTAAGTGACAAGTGGGGTAAAAGCTATAACGTTTGTGTTGTTTTAAAGTATGAAATGATTTACAACGGAGCCCCCTATGGAAGCAAAATTATCTCCGTCCGTCTGCGTACACCTCATGACAGGGTGTGCCAACACTACCTTTTTGGTTACCGTGACAACACATACAAGTCGATGTATAAAAATACTCACTCAGAATTAAAGCAATATGTACTTATCCGCCATCAGTATCGGCACCCAGAACCTTTCCGACCGCAAACTTATATGCTCTACTTTTGTGCCAGCACAGCAGGAAGACTTTCGGCGTGCACCCGCTAAGATGTATCCCCCTATACATTTCCTGCTGCAGTTGCACACAAGCCGGTACTTTACGTACTACGGGGTGATGTGGTAGAAAGGCGTGGCGGCAGTTACTGTTTCCTTTCACTTGCCGATACCGGCTCTTTACCGTCTTCTAAGCAAAATTTATCGATCGCTGCTAAAATCATGCGTTCTATGCCTTAAAGGACATTGGATATAACGGTTGCTGCCAATTCGTTTTCCTTTTTGTTCAATAGAGAACTTTTAGAATCTTTGTATTAGGTTTCGTACTCTGAACATTTGTACACAAACAAAACTTCTAGGTAGTTTCCGTTTTATTGAAGAAAAACAAAGAAACAAGAGAAAGCTGAGGCTGGCGACTTCTTTAAAAGGGGACAGGGAAAATATAGCTTTGCATCTCTTCCTTCACACCGAAGTGCCTACTTTAGACTTTTCCAGTAATCGCCTTCTGGACTGTGAAAGGCGTGCGCAGTAACTTTCTTCCATGAAATATAAGACGTCGCGCAAGAGTCCACGGTCAAGTGACTCAGCATTTTTCGCCTGGGTGATAAGCGCTTCAAAGGCCTATTATGCCCGGAGGCTGCGGCCTAGCTTTTTACCCGAATGAACAATGAACGTGATAATTCATGGCGTTGAAATCCACGCGCTGGAGAATCTGCAAATAGCTCAATGGTTTGAGATAATTCCACTAAATAAATTACGCTTCAGAATTATGACACTTGGGGATATTGTGGCTTAAAATCATGGTTGCCAGTTATCTGAAGCTTTATCTGAAATCACAAAAAACGCTTTTTCGTCCTCCACAAATACTTAAACAGTTCACGACAAAGCAAAGCAATATTACATGAGCTTTCTACCACCGAATCTACTGCTGAGAAAGTCCCACTTTTGAGTCATGACGATTGGCAGTTGCGTCTGCTGTGCACAAGCACCAAAATGGCGGTACCCACAACAATGTCGGGGAACGGAGTGCCATACTCTAAGCGAAGCTCATTTAGTGGTTCTAGTCTGAAGGGAGTTGCTATTTGCACAGCATCAACCGGAGGTCACGTGATGATCCAGCGACATCGTCACCCGTATTCACCAGGCGCGACTAACTAGCGCCGTTTTAAATTTAGTAGCAGAACTAAGCAGTTGCTAGCTAAACAAAAAATCCGCGACTAACGAGCAATTACGAAAGACGGTATTCAAGAGCGCCTACTTGCTCTGTGCGAGCGGGTGATTATCTAGTCAGGAGTAACACGGCGGAAGTGACGTTAGCGGCCTTGTCACGCATGCGCTGGGGCCCTACCGAGGAAAAAAAACCGGATGTCAACAACGCGACGCGCAGAGTTGACATCCGGTTGTCGAGTTTAGCCGACAGAATCCAGTTCACTCCGATTCGACATCGGTCGTCGCGGCAATTTGGTCAGGTTTTTTAAACTTTGGTTGTGCTTTGTTTCTTGCGTGATGGGTTCCTCCACGGCTCCGAAGCAAAAAAGACCGCGAGGTAAAAAATGGGACCAGACAGAAAAGTTAAGACTCTTGGATCTGATTCTACCTTACGTTGCTGTCATCGTGGGCAAGTCGAACGACCACGAATTCAACGTACAAAAAAAAAAAGAAAAGCCTGGCAAGTCATTGAGTCAAACTTCAAAGCGGAGTCGACGACAAAAGTTCGTGACCTCGATCATATCCAAGGGCAATGGAGACGCAGGAGGCTGACTGCAAAAAAAGAATTGGCGGGATTACTCAAAAGAACTCTCGAGGACGGGAGGTGGTGCATCATCGAAGGAGCCGTCCGCCGTGGACACCGCGATAAAAGATGCTCTCCCTCGCGTATTTCTTAGAGACACGAGTGCTTACTACCGCGACGTAAAGATGGACGAAGAAACGTGAGTTCATCGAGTTATTCTACTTCGTCCTTATAATGAATGTGAAACCCTGATTTTTGACTTTTTAGAACAACCGCACCTAAGCAACGTTTCGGCTGCGTCAAACAAGATTGTGTACTGGTGGAAGAGACCACACTGGAGCACATACCTACACCCATGGAGTTGCTGCTGAGCACGTATGTCCTACATTTTGGTGTATTTAGAACGTCCAGAGCTTTGCTTCAGTCGAGCAGGCTTTATCAAACTTCATTTCACAAGATTCAAAACTGCCTAGCCATTTTCATTTCTTGATATTTCCTACAAAAAACTTTCAGCCTTTCCACTCTGGTGAAGAAGGAAGAGCAGCGGAGCTGTAGCTTCTGTTCTCGGCGGTGGCTTTCCACGCGAGCGATCTGCTCTTCTTTCGCAAGGGGAATCTGAAGCGCTTGACGCAGTTGAACTCGCGGCAGTCGCGGAACCATTCGCGCTGCTGCGCACATCGCCGCTCGTTCCGTTCCCGCTCTTCTTCCTCCGAAGAAATGTTGCCGCCATCTATGAGCGACGGCAGCAACCAGTTGTCTGGTTGCCGAGGCTGGAAAGGTTGCCGCGATCTATGAGCGACGGCGGCAAGCAGACAGCCGGCAAACACAACACTCTGGACAGCTACCGCCAACTATGAGCGACGGCGGCTACCAGAGTGTTGTGCCGACATTTGTTTGGTACCGGACACGATCCTGGGGAAACTAGCTCTTAACAGCTCCGCTGTAAAAAAATGATGATGACTCAGATTGAAGAGTAAAAGAATTTTGCCAGTGCACATAAAAAGAAGATTACATCCTCCCCTCCCCCCCCCCCCCCTTCCCCAAACATACACTAATTTATGAAGATGTGAACCATTAGTGGATTTGCTAGTTGCGAGCAATAACTAAGAATGGGCGATAGTCAAGCAAGAAGCGTGAATCTTGTAGTAGAGGTTACCGTACTACCTGCAGCCAAGTGCCTGTGCGAGAACCTGGAACATGTGTGTCACCCCATCATGAGGCCGTTGCAAGCACAAGCAGCAGCAGGTAAGCAGAGATTACGCTTAATTTGGCACTCCCATGCTGTGGGTTTTTTTTCAAAATTAGTTTATTTGCATGTCCACAAATATGAGTGTCACATCTATCAGAAAGACTGGTGCACTGTTACTGATTTCCACTTCCAAAATGGACTCCTTCAGGTCATTCGTAACTAGAATTTTGCCTACAGCGTGTTCCCAAGACACGCAACTGGGCACACAGGAGCTCCAGCTGGAACACCTTGATGAACCAGGAGAGTTTCTGCTGAACACGTAAGTATTCTGATGCAGCTGCTTTTACCTGATGGGGAACATATCTGATGCAGGCTGAATGTCAACTAGTTTATTCATCTTTGTTAAGGAAACAAAACAGAACTTCTACACGAGTGAGAGCTCAGTATCTTGGCTTTCTTCTGGACGTTGCGTGATGTCAAAAGTAACCTCGCTAGTTTTCCTATGCAAAAGCATTATTTTGAGTTTTTATTTTCATCTTTGCAGCAAATTTGCTAACTTCTTAAGCAAAGCATGAAAGTAGAAGTTGTTACGGAAACTTAAATTTTGTTTTGAGAATACCGGTCTAAATAATCAATAATGGTACCTAGTCTTTATGAATATTTGTGTACAGTTTCTAATGTATTGTGTTGTGTATGAAATAAACCTAACAGTGCATCACCAGTGAGTAAATGTCCAGTGCGGTGCCTGTAAAACCATTGCAATAATGTGCGTCGAGTGACTTACTCTCTTGTGCTGTGCGCGGTCAGGTGCGTCCTACTTGTGCGAGCTTCAACGTGTGCATTGAGAGCTCCCCTGGGCCTGAAACTCTGCTTTCTGTTTTCTCCCTTTCTCTTGCCCAAGCAAGCCTGCTACAGAAGTTACCGGTCTAACCTTTTTTTCTATTACCGTAATAATGAAAATAGCTTAAAGAATCTTTTGAGCTCCAGAATGGCGGAATACGTTTTGCTAGTCATTTAGTTAAAGGTAATTTACCATTCCTAGATCTTAAATCTATTCATTTTCAGCCTGATATGCAACATGCCCAGGTTATGATGACCAAGTTATAGCATAATAATCTGAAATCTCGTTAAATATTGCAGTGAGCGCAGCTGGCTAGATAGGCAGCGCGCTCGTGGCCTAACGGTTATCGCGCGTGCCTTCCACGTAGAAAGCCAGGGTTCCTGGCCGCGGGTACGCATTTTTGTTGACTCTAATGTAATGTTCTGGTAAATTCGAGAACCGTGTTGCTGATTCGAGGTTAGAACGTTCTACACGCCGAACCTTCCACGCCGATTGTTCTAGAAGCCCACGCGTGTACAAAAGGAGCTCCGCGTGGCCAGCCGGACTCAGTTTCGCCCCAGCGTTCGACTCTGCTGTCACTCCGACTTCGACGCCCGCGACGCTCTGCTTTCTTCTGTTCCCTTTTTATTTTTGGGCACAAGTTCGCCCCATTAAACGTTTCGTTTCCTCAGTTATTATCGCCTCATCAATTGTCATTCGTGACATTTTGGTGGAGGTGCGGGGTATTGCATTCTATGCCCGTTAATCGTACTCCTCCAAAGACATCCCGGCCAAGCGACCTTCTCAGCCCCGGAAGGCTACCCTTCGCCGAAGACGCCGAAGCCCCAAGTAGCCGTCGTATCAGAGGTCAGTCCCCTGAATTGCGTCTGCTGCCGGACAAGCCCAGGCCGAAGAAGACGACGATGGCCAACCAGTCGCAGACCCCGGCCGCTCCTGCCGTCATCTACCTGCCCGTCGCACCCCGGACTCCGACGCCTTTCCACGGGGACGCCCGCGAGGACATCGAGGACTGACTGCAACACTATGAACGTGTGGCCCGTCATAACGGGTGGACAGCTGAGCAGTGCTTGCAGAACATCTACTTCTCGCTGGAAGGGACTGCGAGGTACTGGCTGGAGAACCACGAGGCTTCTTTAACTTCGTGGGAGGTGTGCAAGCAAGAACAAAAGAAGACGTTTACCAGCCAACACCGATGCGAGAGGGCCAAAGACATCCTTTGAACAAGGACCCAAGGCTCGAATGAAAGCATCACCAGCTTCGTCGAGGATGTTCTTCGCCTGAGCGCCCGCGCCGATCCTCAGGCTACAGAGGAGAAGAAGCTGCGACATCTGATGAGGGGTGTGAAAAGCGAGATATTCGGCGGTCTCATTCGCAATCCCCCGACAACTGTCGACGGCTCCGTCACGGAGGCGACGAATATGAAACGTACCCTACTAGCACGCGCCAGACACTACGAGCGACACCCTGGCGTAACTACTCTGGCGACATCCGGATTCGATCTTAGTACCAACCTCCCCGGCATCCGTGATATCATCCGTGAAGTCGTCCGGGAAGAACTCCGCAAGATGCTCCCCGTTGCGGATCGCCCGTCCTCAATTTCGCTCGCCGAGGTCGTCTGAGAGGAGTTTCACCGAGCCTTCCAACCTGAGGTTCCGATCAACACAATGACGCCAGAGGAACCGACTTTGAGCTACGCCGCCATGGTCCGACGACCGCCGCAAGTTAACCGCCAGGCCACGGCGCCACCCCAACGAGACCCTCCGAAGCCGCAGTATCCTCGACGCCAGGAAGGACAAGTCCAGGACGTCCACCCGGAGCGACCCTCGCCGAGGAAGACCGACGTGTGGCGAACGGCCGACCGACGCCCGCTCTCCTACCACTGCGGGGAAGCCGACCACATCTACCGACGATGCCCCTACCGCCAGCTGGGCCTACGAGGGTTTGCACCCAACGACCCTCGACCACGTCTCGGAGAGCGACCTCGGGACATCGAGGACTACCTCCGCTGCTCTTCATCTCCTGAGTCACCTCCACGCCCAAGATTGCGTTCACCGTCCCCTCGACGCTCGCGATCGCCCTTCCGCCAGTGTCGCCGAGACAGCCTGTCACCCATCGCTTCCCGTCGGGAAAACTAGGCGCGGCGATGCCGGGATGTGGTGTTGCCGAAGACGAACGATGCCAAGATCCTCCAAGATCATCGGAGCACTCCCACTCTAACGCCACAACGCCCCGAGACGACGTTCCTGCAACAGCGTCGAATAACCTCAATGTTATCATGGACGGCCACGGCGCGACGGCACTCGTCGACACAGGAGCAGACTACTCCGTTTTGAGTGGGAGGCTCTCTCGCCGCCTTCGGAAAGTTACGACATCGTGGGACGGACAGCAGATACGAACCGCCGGCGGACATCTCATCACACCTGTTGGCAGGTGCACCGCTCGAGTTGAGATCCACGGAGAAACCTGCCCTGTGAAGTTCGTCCTTCTGCAAGACTGTTCGAGGGACGTCATTCTCGAAATGCACTTTCTCTACGAGTACGGCGCCGTCATCTACCTCGGGGCAAACCGGCTGACGCTACGAAGACCTGTCCTATCGCCGGGAAATTCCAAAGTGACGTTAGCAACAGTGCGAGTCTTCACCAGCCACGTGAACTTGCCGCCGCTGTCGAATGTCTTTGTGCCCGTCGGGTTCAAAGAAGCCACCTGCTGTGTAGCACTGTTGGAAGGAAGCGTCCAACCTCTCCTTGGACGAGGGATTGGCATTGCAAGAGGCGTAACCGAGCTCCAGGACAGGCGTACCGTAGCCCTTGTCACCAACTTCCGGCAAGAGTCGCAGCACCTTACAAAGGGTACAGCTGTGGGATACGTCGAGGAAATTTAGGACTCAGCCGCTATCACCGCGATCTTAGAAGACGCCTCTCCGACGCAGCACAAGAGAACCACGCCGTCAGTGCTCGACATAGACCCGTCCCTCCCAGCCCCACAGTGATGACAACTCAGTGACCTTCTCGCCGAGTTCAGTGAGTGCTTTTCTACGTCGTCAAAGGTGCGCCAAACGACGGTTGCGAAACATCGAATAATTACTGATGACGACGCACTCCCTGTGCATCGGCCACCGTACCGAGTCTCCGTGAAAGAAAGGGAAGTTATCCAGAAGCAAGTTCAGGAAATGCTTGATGACGACATCGTCCAGCCCTCCAACAGTCCATGGGCTTCCCCAGTAGTACTAGTGAAGAAAAAAGACGGAACCCACAGGTTCTGCGTGGACTACCACCGGTTGAATGCAGTAACAAAAAAGGACGTCTATTCGCTGCCCCGCATCGACGACACCCTGGACCGGCTGCGCCACGCCCGATACTTTTCGTCGATGGATTTGAAAAGCGGGTACTGGCGGATTGAGGTCGACGAACGAGACCGCGACAAGACGGCCTTCGTCACACCGGACGGACTGTATGAATTTAAATAATGCCGTTCGGGCTGTGCACAGCACCGGCAACCTTCCAGCGTGTTATGGACACCGTCCTTTCCGGCTTGAAATGGCAAAGCTGTCTCGTCTACCTCGACGACGTTGTCGGGTTCGCAAGCGAGTTCGACGGGCACCTCAGACGACTGCGAGCCATGCAACGGGCCTTCAAGGCTGCTGGGCTGTCACTCAAGCCTTCGAAGTGTCGGTTCGCCTATGGAGAGCTGAAATTCTTGGGCCACGTCGTGAGTGCTCAGGGTGTAAGGCCTGATCCTGCAAAGACGTCCGCTGTCGCCGAATTCCCGAAGCCATCGGACAAGAAGGCTGTCTGAAGATTCCTTGGGCTGTGCGCCTACTACAGACCTTTCGTGCGTGACTTTGTACAGATTTCTGCACCGCTGACACATCTGACGAAGGACGACGTGCAGTTCCAGTGGGGAGAAGAGCAAGAACAAGCGTTTGACGAGCTCAAGCGAAGGCTGAAGTCGCCCCCTATCCTCGGACATTTTGATCAGTCGGCGGAGACAGAAATACACACGGACGCCAGCAATACCGGTCTCGGTGTGGCACTCGTTCAGCGACAAGAAGGGGCAGAGAGAGTAATCGCTTACGCAAGCCGGGCGCTGTCTAAGGCAGAACAAAATTATTCAACGACCGACAAAGAATGTCTTGCTGTCGTCTGGGCGATAACCAAGTTCCGTCCGTACTTGTACGGGATCCCGTTCCGCGTGGTAACAGACCACCACGCCCTCTGCTGGCCCGCAAACCTCAAGGACCCGTCAGGACGCCTCGCTCGCTGGAGTCTGACACTGCAAGAATTCGACGTATCCATTGTGCACAAGTCTGGCCGCAAGCATAATGACGCCGACTGCTTGTCTTGGGCCCCAGTCGAATCTCCTCCTGACAGCACCGACGACGACGATGACGCTCGTTTCCTCGGAGCAGTTACAGATACCGACATGGGAGCACTTCAACGAGACGACCCGGAACTTCGCGCCGTGATCGACCACCTCGAAGGTCAAGGAAGTTCCGTTCCGCGAGTCCTGGCCCGAGACTTGTCAAGCGTCATTCTGCGGCGAGGCGTGCTCTTCAAAAAGAACTTCGGAACCAGCAACCCTGCCTGGCTGCTGGTTGTGCCTGCCAGCCTGCGAGAAGAAATTTTTCAAGCATGCCACGACGACCCGACGGCTGGACACCTTGGCTACAGCAGGACGCTCGCCCGGATTCGTGACAAGTACTACTGGCCGAGACTCCCGAAAACCGTCCATCTGTACACACGGTCGTGTCATGAGTGCCAACGACGTAAAAAGCCTCCGACAAAGCCAGCAGGACTCCTGCAGCCGATACCTGCCCCGGCTACGCCCTTCCAGCAAGTCGGAATGGATTCGCTTGGGCCGCTCCCAATATAGACGCAAGGGAACCGGTGGATTATCGTCGCAACCGATTATCTTACACGATACGCCGAGACGGAAGCCCTTCCATCAGGAACAGCGGTGGAAGTCGCCAAGTTTTTCGTCGAGTCCATTCTCCTTCGACACGGCGCACCTGAAGTGCTGATCACAGATCGAGGGTCATCTTTCTTGGCACAGCTGACTCAAGAGGTACTTCGGCTCAGTCACACCAGCCATCGACGAACCACCGCTTATCACTCGCAGACCAACGGGCTAACAGAGAGGCTCAATAAGACCATCGCGGATATGATCTCCATGTACGTCGACGTGGAGCACAAGATGTGGGACGAGGTGTTGCCGTACGTTACATTTGCGTACAACACAGCGGTACAACAAACCACAGGAATGACGCCGTTCCAACTGGTACACGGCCGGACCGTTACCACGATGCTGGACGCCATGCTGCCTCACGTGCCAACCGACGATGGCAACGACGACGCTCAACTGATCTCTCAACGCGCGGAGGAAGCTCGTCAACTGGCAAGAATCAAGATTCAAGAGCAACAGCGAGTCGACGCACGCCGGTATAACCTTCGTCGGAGGGACGTCCACTTCCAACCCGGAGACCGGGTATGGGTGTGGACACCGATAAGGCGCCGCGGTGTCAACGAGAAGCTTCTCAAGCGCTATTTCGGACCCTACAAAATCATCCGACGCCTCGGCGATCTAAACTACAAAGTTCTACCCGACGGAACGCGCCCATAAGCAAGACGCCAGCCACGACCCGAGGTGGTGCACGTCGTCCGGCTCAAGCCGTATTACGAACGATAGAACTTTGGACTCTCGTCAAAGAGTGAACTGTGAACTGTAGCTCGCGACTCTGCTATCCCTTTGTTGTGTATTTGTGTTTTGAGCTTTTTGCTGCATCGGGACGATGCACCTTTTTTTAAAGAGGGGAATAATGCCGCAAGCGCAGCTGACTAAGTAGGCAGCACGCTCGTGGCCTAACGGTTATCGCGCGTACCTTCCACGCAGAAAGCCAGGGTTTGATTCCTGGCCGCGGGTACGCATTTGTGTCGACTCTAATGTACTGTTGTGGTGAATTCGAGAACCGTGTTGCTGATTCGAGGTTAGAATCTTCTACACGCCGAACATTCCGCGCCGATTGTTCCAGAAGCCCACGCGTGTACAAAAGGGGCTCCGCGTAGCCAACCGGGCTCAGTGTCGCCTCAGCGTACGATCCTGCTGTTACGCCGCCATCGACGCCCGCGACGCTCTACTCTTTTCTTCTTTTCTCTTTTTTATTTTTGGGCACAAGTTCGCCCCATTAAACGTTTAGTTTCTTCAGTATTCATCGCCTCATCAATTTTCATCTGTGACAATATCATAAAATACTTCTAAAGCCCTTACACCTTCTAAAAGGCTGTTACTGGTATGGTACACTTGTAGACAATAAATTGAACAAACCACATGGAATTAAACATCGAGCCGCTTGATGAGACGGGTCTGCAGGTATTTGACTTCAGATGCATACTTAAGATAAGGATGCACGAGTGTGTTATATGCTGCAAGTTTGGCTCACCTTGCATGCTAAAGAATCCATCAGCTTGTGCATTATGTCTGACACAAACTTGAAGTCCTGTAGATGCCAATGAAGTGTGCATTCTACAGGCAAAAGCTACTCCAAGTCCCCAGTACCCCATTGAAATCATGGGAAACACAAGAAAGATGAATCTTAAAAACTTTCTCGAGGATCCCTTTACTGCATGCAGTCGCCTTCATAGTGGACTTTTCGAGACTCTTAAGTTGACCTGCAACGAGAAAGCGCTTAAGCCCAAATTGTTCTCTTCACGTTGCAACTGATACTCCTGTCATTGCGCCAATATCAGTTTTATCTGCATTGAATTAGTTCTTTGTAGCTTTTTGTTATTCATCAGTACACCAGAAAAACTGGCATTCTGATGATACTGCCTGATACCAAGCGTACACAGTGAGCCTGAAAAAGAAAAAAAAAAATTACTTTAGTCTTGTTAAGTGGCTAACAGTGAGACAATAAGATCGGATGTAAGTAACAGTGTGTAACTGTCTGCACTCTGCCAGGAAACAAACAGCATGCGAAAATGAAAACTTATCAGCTGTTGCTGCGGCAATCTGTCCAGGACAAGCTGGAGAAGCAAGGGTCTGTAGGGCGCTGCTCAGACCTTGCTCAGGCAGCCATAGGACTGCACACACTTCTAGAATGAAAAAATGAACAGAGACAACAGTCGTTGTAGGTGTACCTCGGTCGCCCTAGAAACAGTATACATTGTGCTAAACTCACCAGCAGCTGGGGGGGGGGGGGGGTTGCCGAACCAGGCTGCTCTGGGGAAGCTGGGAAAGTTAGGTTCGGTACAGCACCGCTTGGAACTTGCTGGGGGGCCTCAGGTGCACACACTCGCCTAGAATCAACAAAGACGGTGCTGGTAGGTGAGCCTCAGTTGACATGGAAAGAGTATCGGACTGTCAAACTCACCAACAGCTGTGGTCACTGCGGCAGATTGCCCCGAGGATAAAGCTCCGTTTGGACCTTGCTGGGGGCCCTCGGGAGGACTCACACTCCTAGAATGGACAGAGATGGCACTAGTGGTAAATAGGCTTCGGTCGACCACGAAACAGTATCGGACAGCCAAACTAAAGAGCAGCTGCGGGTGCTGCAGCAGTCTATCCTGGGGATGTTTCAGTACTGTGGGCACTACCTTGTGGTGTACTATTCAGGTTTTGCTGGGGGTGCCTCGGGGACTTTAGGGAGGCAACCAAAACAAACAAAAGGAACTGCATTTTGTAACAGAGGCATCCAAAATCATCAGTTTGTGCATAGAGTTTGTATCATAAAACTGATGCAACGTGTCTCACTGAAGAATATATATATATATATATATATATATATATATATATATATATATATATATATATATATATTGTGAGATGTTGTACATACCATTTACATTTACAGTTGCCTTGCAGTGGTGGTTTACTCTCATGTTTGAAGGTAACGAAAAAATAAATGTTTGGGAGAGCATCTTTTCTAAATTTTTTGCTCTCCTTTGTTTTGCATGATTAGTGTTTTGAATTGGTCGATACTGAAGTGGTCCTGTAATAGATTGAAGAGATCAGACTTCAGTCGAGAGCACATCGTGTAACGCCACCTCAAACGCCCGTTTCTGCAGATCCTAGGTTAGCCTGCCAAAGACCTGCACGTGAAGTTTGCGCGCTGTCAAAGCTGCTGGCGCGAGTGTGGGGTTGATCTGAAATGTTTTATTTGCTTGCGTTTTTCGTTAAGACTACGAGCGAAAGAGACACTATTGACGCTACGATCAAGAGCGAACGCACTTTGAGCGGGCTAAGCACACACGCTCGTCCAGTAAAAACGTCGTCAGAGAAAACATACTCCTGCTTGCCGCACCGGCTGCGCTCGCACTTATATTGAAACGGAGTATAGATACAGCCGGATGCTCTGGTCCGCAGCTGTGGCAGCGTTGCAAGCTATCTGTGCGAAACAAAGTATGGTACGCGAGCACGTACGCAACACTTGACGAGAGCGCGTACTCCGCACGCACCCGTAATTGGGAACGACGCCGATGCCACAAGCACGAGCAGGAGCAGGCCATTTGAACGACATACATATATACAATCAATCATCCATGCATATAAGGGTGCACTCGTCAGTCGCCCTGTGGAAGGACACAGAGATCGCAAATAGACGAGGGCCCCGACGCGCAGTTGCGTTTGAGAGCGTTTCACTGCGTTGCGACTGCAAGAACGCAGGACACCCATACTTATTTTATCGCGTGCCAAGCAATTCCTTGAATTGGATTCCACGCTTTATACGAAGCACAGATGTGCCGGAGACTCGCTTTCGTTTCTCGACGCAACGCAGTCAAACGCTCTCAAACGCAACTGTGCGTAAGGGCCTTTACTTCCACGGCACGAGCGTCCGTGCATGCCAAGTTGGCAATGTTGTGCTCGCTATTATACTTCGTCTCACCTTAGTATGGACTAGTGTCAGCCGCGCGTGCTAAATGCGCGAGCTAGTCACTTTGAATGAAGCCGCGGCGGCTGCACGAGCGCTCGTGCAGCAAGTGCTCTAGTCAAGGCAGTCAAGGCTGGCCACTCGCGCTAGCACAGCCTTCGCGGTTAGTCCATGCTAGGGTGAGACAAAGTATACGTCGCTCGCGTTTACGGTGGAATGGAATGCATAACTCACTCTAATCAGCTGTCTTTTTGCATGCTAATGAGTATACAGAGCACCTACCTCGCATAACTTTACGGCTCCCGTCGGGTTGAACTCGTTTCGACCGATTCGGTGAAGCAAGATCTTCCTCCAAGGTTCATTTTCCGTTTCAGAGGGAACACTGAAAAGCTTTCCGGTCGACTTTTCGACAGGCGCAGCAGCCCGCCAGCTGCGGCGTAGCAACATCTTGGGAAATTCATGACGACCGGAAATCCAAAACCGAAAGCCAGATGTCACGTGACCACTGGCCAATAGTGTGCGCGGTGGCTAGTTCAAAGAACGGCGCCACTTTTCCCAGTATAGAGGGGCTTTAGGGAAGACTGCCTGCTAGCGCCACACTAGAGCGAGCGGCCAAACACAGAAAGACTTTTTTTTTCCTGTTTTCTTTTCGGTATTAGAGAGTTTTAGCAGATCATTTTTTCGCCCCGATAACGATACCTCCTCTCCCCTCCGGCGGTCTTGGGAATGCATCATATCGTTATCGGGTGTCGTTATCGGGGCGAAAAAACGATCTGCTAAAACTCTCTATTGTGAAGAGTAGAAGCTCAACGCCAACCCTTTCCCGTTCCTCCCTGGGTCCGCACCTCCGCAACGGTCCTTGAACGATCGCGGCCGTCGGTTTCGTTTAGTCAACAAAACTGCATGGTTCTTTCGCGGCACGATGCGATGGTCCGACGACGACGCACTCCGCTGGCACGCCGACAACTCCGCCGCCGCCACCGGCATGGTGCATTGTTGCCAGCGCCCTTTCGAGTCGCTGCAAGCCGTTGCTCCCGGAGTACGAAAACGACGGTGACGAAAACACGAAAACAAACATGGTTCGGAGAGTGGCCGCTCATGACCCAAGCGCTCGCACTTTATCTCTGCCTTTTCTGCTCTGCGCTACCATATTTGTCACCGCTCCGCGCGCTCCTCCTCTCGTTTTTGCTGCGGCCGCGTGCCCTATGGCTACGACGTCGATGTGCCAGGCTTTCTCAGTATAGAGGAGGCTATGGGACTGCGCTCTCAAAAGAGAGTTGTAAGTCAGTGCTGTCTCCGTGTCCCTCTTCCATTTGGAAGACGCTTCCTTTCACTTGTTTCAGCGCAATAGTTACTACACTATACTGGGGACGACCCGGGAGACGGAATAAAATCCAAAAATACTGCTTTATCCTTGGGATACGCACACTGCAGAAAAAAAACATATATACCGCCCTTTAAAAAAGCGCCAAGCACTGCCCACCTTAACATCCACACTGATGGATCTGTTTGCAACCAGACAGTAGGGGCAACATATATAATACTAGATGGTTCTGAAAGAAGAAATCAGAAAGCAGTGTAAAAACTAGAAAACAATGCAACAAGATATAATAGCGAAATGACAGCAATTCTGAAAAGCCTTCAGTACATATCAACCTTCAATCCAGTACAACTGTTAACCTATTCACTTATAGTCTGTGTACCCAGCAGACACTAGCTAACTCTCATAACAAACATCCAGTAATTCAACTCATAAAAATTAAAGACGTTTACAATCCCCTGTAACATCGAATTAGAGCCCAGCTCTTGAGGAAGAGTAGGGGAAGGTACGGAGAGAAATTTATATCCTTCCTCCACATCCGTACCCTCCCCTCCTCCTCTCCTGCTCCCCTCCCATTTAGCCAAAAATCTACACTAAATTTCTTGCTAAATTTAGTGGAGAATATTCCCTGCTAAATTTAGCTGGGAATTCATTTCACTAAATTTAGCGGGGAATTTTTACCGCTACATTTCGGCCCACAGCGCACGGAATACTAGCGGAAATGACCGCCCGACCGTTTTGCAAACCGGTTCGGAACGGTTTCTTCGTTTTGTTCCGATTCACGTTCAGCTCCAAAGCGGCGCCGAACATTTTAGTTCGGATTCTGTTCGGCGGTTCGGGCAAAATATGCGGTTCAGTTCCGGCTATTGGTTCGACAACCTACCCGGGCCCCACCAACGTCCGCTTGGTGACTTTAAATAGGCTGCCACGTCCGGCGCGCCATCTGTCAGGAAAAATCGGTTGCGATCGTCAGTACGACACTCCTCTGATGCAAATACTAAAAGACGAACACTCGGAAGGCCCGTTACCATCCACCGAAGGGTCTCGTGGTTGCCTCCAACGTCTGCTTGGTCACTTTGAACAGGTCGTCGCGTCCGACACATTATCTGCCAGGATAAATCGCTGGTGTTTGCCTGTACGATGTTCCTCTTCAGCAAACACTCACGGACGGAGCCGCTAGAGGCCCGTTTCCCTCTACCGTGAGTGATCCGGGCCCCACCAACGTCTGCTTGGTCAATTTGAATAGGTCGTCGTGCCTGTAGAGCCATCTGCCGGGAGCAATCGGTAGTGCTCACCAGTACTACGCTCCTCTTCAGCAAGTACTCACAGATGAAAACGTGAGAGGCCCACTACCCTCCAACGTAGAGTGATTGGGCCCCACCAACGTTTGTTTGGCCACTTTGAATAGGTCGTCGCGTCCGACACACCATCTGCCAGGAGAAATCGGTGGTGTTCGCCTGTACGATGCTCCTCTTCAGCTAACACTCACGGACGAAGCTGCAAGAGGCCCGTTGCCCTCTACCGTGAGTGATCCGGGCCCCACCAACGTTTGCATGGTCAATTTGAATAGGTCGTCGCGTCCGTAGAGCCATCTGCCGGGAGCAATCGGTGGTGCTCACCAGTACTACGCTCCTCTTCAGCAAATACTCACGGATGAAAACGTGAGAGGCCCACTACCCTCCAACGTAGAGTGATTGGGCCCCACCAACGTTTGTTTGGCCACTTTGAATAGGTCGTCGCGTCCGACACACCATCTGCCAGGAGAAATCGGTGGTGTTCGCCTGTACGATGCTCCTCTTCAGCTAACACTCACGGACGAAGCTGCAAGAGGCCCGTTGCCCTCTACCGTGAGTGATCCGGGCCCCACCAACGTTTGCATGGTCAATTTGAATAGGTCGTCGCGTCCGTAGAGCCATCTGCCGGGAGCAATCGGTGGTGCTCACCAGTACTACGCTCCTCTTCAGCAAATACTCACGGATGAAAACGTGAGAGGCCCACTACCCTCCAACGTAGAGTGATTGGGCCCCACCAACGTTTGTTTGGCCACTTTGAATAGGTCGTCGCGTCCGACACACCATCTGCCAGGAGAAATCGGTGGTGTTCGCCTGTACGATGCTCCTCTTCAGCTAACACTCACGGACGAAGCTGCAAGAGGCCCGTTGCCCTCTACCGTGAGTGATCCGGGCCCCACCAACGTTTGCATGGTCAATTTGAATAGGTCGTCGCGTCCGTAGAGCCATCTGCCGGGAGCAATCGGTGGTGCTCACCAGTACTACGCTCCTCTTCAGCAAATACTCACGGATGAAAACGTGAGAGGCCCACTACCCTCCAACGTAGAGTGATTGGGCCCCACCAACGTTTGTTTGGCCACTTTGAATAGGTCGTCGCGTCCGACACACCATCTGCCAGGAGAAATCGGTGGTGTTCGCCTGTACGATGCTCCTCTTCAGCTAACACTCACGGACGAAGCTGCAAGAGGCCCGTTGCCCTCTACCGTGAGTGATCCGGGCCCCACCAACGTTTGCATGGTCAATTTGAATAGGTCGTCGCGTCCGTAGAGCCATCTGCCGGGAGCAATCGGTGGTGCTCACCAGTACTACGCTCCTCTTCAGCAAATACTCACGGATGAAAACGTGAGAGGCCCACTACCCTCCAACGTAGAGTGATTGGGCCCCACCAACGTTTGTTTGGCCACTTTGAATAGGTCGTCGCGTCCGTAGAGCCATCTGCCGGGAGCAATCGGTGGTGCTCACCAGTACTACGCTCCTCTTCAGCAAATACTCACGGATGAAAACGTGAGAGGCCCACTACCCTCCAACAAAGAGTGATCGGGCCCCACCAACGTTTGTTTGGTCACTTATAATAGGTCGTCGGGTTCGGTGCGCCATCTCACGGGAGCTATCGAGGGTGCTCGCCACTAGGATGCGGCTCTCCAGGAAATACTCACGGATGAAGCCACGATAGGCCTCTTATCCTCCACCGAAGGGTGACCCGGGCCCCACCAACGTCTGCTTGGATAATTTGAATTGGGCGTCGGCGTCCGGTGTGCCATCTGCCGGGAGGAATCGGTGGTGCTCGCCTGTATGATGCTCCCCTTCAGTAAATACTCACGAGCCGAAGCCGCGAGAGGCCCGTTACCCTTCACCAAAGAGTGACCCGGGGCGCACTAACGTCTGCTTGGTCAGTTTGAATAGGTCGTAGGATCCGACGCGCCCTCTGCCGAGAGCAATCGATGGTGCCCGAATGTACGATGCTCTTCTTCAGTAAATACTCACGGACGAAGCCGCGAGGGGCCGTTAACCTCTACTGAAGAATGGCACGAATCATACCAACGTCTGCTTGGTCACTTTGAATAGGTCGCCGTTTCCGGTGCGCCATTGGCCGAGAGCAATCGGTGGTGCTCGCCTGTTCGATGCTCCTTTTTAGCAAATACTCAAGAACGACGCCGCGAAAAACCGGTTACCCTCTACTGAAGAGTGACCCAGGCCACACCAGCGTCTGCTTGGTCACTTTGAATTGGTCGTCGCTTCCGGGGCGCCATCTGCCGAAAGCTATCGGTGGTGCTCGCCAGTACGTTGCTCTTCTTGCAGGAAATATTCACGGATGAAGCCGCGAGGGGCCCATTAACCTCCACCGAAGTGTGACCCGGGCTCCATCAACGTCTGCTTTGTCAATTGGAATCGGTAGTTGCGTCCGGCGCGCCATCCGCAGGGAGCAATCGGTGGTGCTCACCTGTATGATACTCCTCTTCAGTAAATACTCATGGACGAAGCCGCCAGAAGCCTGTTGCCCTCTACGGAAGAATGACCCGGGCCCCAAAACATCTGCTTGGTAACTTTAAATAGGGTGTCGCGTCCATCGCGCCATCTACCGGGAGCAATCGGTGGTGCTCACCTTTACGATGCTCCTCTTTAGCGAATACTCATGAACGAAGCCGGGAAAGGCCCGTTACCCTCTACTGAAGAGAGACCTGGGCTCCGTCAACGTACGCTTGGTTAGTTTGGATAGGTCGTCGCATCTGGCGCGCCACCTGCCGGGAGCAATCGGTGGCGCTCACCAGTACTATGCTCTTCTGCTGCGAATTCTCACGAATGATGCCGCGAAATGCCCGTTACTCTCCACCGAAGGGTGACTCGGTCCCCACCAACGTCCATTTGGCCCCTTTGAATAGGTCGTCACGTCCGGCGCGCCATCTGCCGGGAGCAATGGGGGCGGGGGGTGCTCGCCAGTTTGATGCTTTTCAGCAGTAAATGCTCACGAAAAAAGCCGCGGGCGCAAAGCTGGTTACCAACCACAGTGGCTATGAAAGCAATCAAACAGGCGAATAAAATGCGCCAAAGCAAGAAGGCTGTTGTCACTATACAGTATCTAAACCACACGTTTTATAAAGTATTCTCAGTTAAATCTGTTCCTTCCATCGTGATATGGATCCAAAGGCTCGTTGAATGCTGTTTGTTCCAAAACAATAACTTTTCTGGGAGATTTTGTCTAATTTATAGGCAGTACGTACGTAAGAATATACTTTACGAGAATGGAAACTCCAAGACCTAATAGAGACAACCCTTTCTAATAAATAGGAAGTGCTTGACTGGCCTTTTCCCGACGTGGTTTCTATTACGAATCGAATTAGCATCAAGTTTGCACTAATCACACAAATAATTCGGAAAATTCAAACATTTTTTATACAGTTTGTTTCGGCCCGATCGCTGTAGCTAATTAGGTATACTCTGATGTTTTTAGAGCGCAGCTCTTAGGCGCACGTTTCCGGCTTGAGCGGCGACGCCGTCGCCGTCGGCGTAACCGGGGGGTCACGTGACCCTCCCTTACGTCACATGACCCCTCTGCGAGGTCACGTGACCCCCTCTAAGGTCACATGACCTCACGGGGGCCATGTGGCCCCCTTGAGACCACGTGGCCCTTGTGGCAAAGTAGCAGGCAGGATGACAAGGTGAGGAGGAGGGAGAAGGGGTATACTCTCCCCTCTGTACCCTTTCATCCTCCTCCTCAAGAGCTGCGCTCTAATTCGGCGTTACAGGGAGTTGTAAACGGCTCTCACTTTTTTTTACATAGAGCTTGTGGTGCGTTGACTGGACTGTCCCCCGGCAAGTTTACAACGTTTTATTCATCTTAGGGTAAAGAGAGGTTCAACGCCAGCACATCATACACAGTATACAATGCACGACTCTACTCGTGCCCTAGTTACAATAAAGAGTCGTATTATTGTTGCGTATCACCTTTAAAATTGCTTCCATAATATCCGACGTCATTTCTCATGCATATACGAGCATCACGGGCATCCGAAGCAATAGCCAAACAAAGTCATCCGCGTGATAGAGAAATGTATCGAACGATATTGGTTGTTTTTGGCGGACACACAAGGAGGTACACAGCAGTTCCTTTACGTTTTCACAGCTTCAGAACAATACACGTGGCGACAGCTGTCAGCTATGTTGGCATTTCCCAAAACCACACTCTCGAAACGTTTGAATGCTGCGGAAAATGCGGTCACCAATCAAACCAGTTCGGTCAGGCGCGAGCCAGTAGAAGATTAAGCGCTCGCAGCGCCCCATGAACGCAGAAGACTATCATTGCGTCACATGTTGGTCCCCTTCGGCCTGGCCTCTACATTGGAGCGTCTTATGTTCACCCTTCTCTGCTACTGCAGCGTCTTCAATCTTGACAGCTCGCAGTGCATATGCTCAGCAGGAAATCTAAAAACAGTCGAAAGAGGCAAAACACACCAGGAGTATGAGTGCAGCAAAATTTAAAAAAAATTGATTTCCGTAGTTTATTTTTAGTGCGCCAGTCAGAGTGAAGGTAACGTCCAGGCTCCAAGCATACCTAGTGAACTTCAAGACAAGCACGATAAGATCGTGCAATAAAGTTCGTAGAGCCTAAATATTAAGATATTGAGAATGCGCGGATGAATTATCTATTTCTTAGTTGTAATCTGTGTGCTTAAGACATTGGCTTATGTTGGTGTAGTTGTGTGCATAATCTCCACAGTGTCTTCTAAATGCTTGGGTGCATTTCGTGGGAGGGCTTTCAAAGGTTCCTTCTGTTACGAGCAGGCTACAGGCTGGAAAAAAAAAGTAAATTTTAGGTGCAGAAGTAATGTGCATTGATACATATGTGGAATACTTTTACGTAATATGTGCGCATGTGCATTTGCGCGGTCGTGAGGAGCAGCTGTCAGTTTTACCAATTGGTATGAGCTTTGCATTATTGATTAGGAGGGATATCCCACCTTCGCTGATTAGAGGATTGGAGAGAAGGTGTGAGTAATTAAAATTTAAATGAGTATATTTACATCCCTCATTTTTCGTATTTTACAAAAGAAAGCATTCCGCAAAACAATAAGAATTCTATCAAAAAGCGAAAATATTTTTTTTTTTAAGTTTTGAATATGACGTGGTTCTGCTTCTATGAGGATTGAAGATATTTTCCCGTTGAGATCAACATTTTCATTTCTTGTATAACTTTTTACGACAAAACAAGAAACGTAATCTTCTGCTATAGGTCGCAGCTCACTTTTTCTCATTCACTCCTAGCTCATGTGTGATGTCCTTTCATTATTGTTTGTTTTAATTTGTTCTTTTTCAGGTGAAAGAAGACAATATTTTTTAAGTCCACACAAAGAAGTAACGTGAAGTTTCATTCCCCTAATGCTCCATAGAAAATACATGATGGTAGGTTGTAAAGGTAAGAATTGTGTAATATCAACAATACAAGCAATATAAAATAAATATTATACAAAATATTTAAATGCCCGCTATAATTTAGCGTGCATGGTTCGAGCCCACTAACACCTTGCGCTCCGAGTTAGAACGGGTCGCGAAAAAGGTACATTTTATGTCTATTCTTTGTGTGGCAGAACTTTGTTTCAATTATTTCTACAGCAATTTTAGACTTCAGACACCCAAAAAATTTACTAGTTCTTTTCTTATAGTTTGTGCTCGGAAGTAAATTACAACTTGCATTTTTGTTTTTCAAATATTATTTTGTCTTTCACTGTTTTGACTGCACTGCCGCCAAGAATGTCAGAATGTCTCAAAAATCACCTATTAAAAGACCAATATGAAAGGTCCTCAAAAACGGTTTTCTACGTCACAAACCGGATAATAATAGTTTTCTTTTTCAACTGCATCATGTTATTATGCGATTTCCCGTAATGAGGGATAATGGTTTAGGTCTAGGGCACAACTACAAAGCAAATCAAAACTAAAAAGAAGACGTTGGTCGCCCTGCACGTAACGGAGCATGACGTGCAAAGTTTTATTATCTAAGTTCGTGCCTTATTTTCAAATACACCCAGTTGAAGTTTTGTGAGCGTCTTTTTCAGATTGCTCATATTACAATGTTAATGTGTTACACTTCCTAAAAATAGAGAAGGTTTGCTTGAGATCTGAACCAAGGCTGGTTTTTAAAAGTGGCATAAATGATCATATAGCATAATTGTCATAAGATACCATTTTAACGAAACAAAGTTGTTTCAGGGACATGTTACAGCAAGTCAAAAGTAAAATAAAAAGAACAGTTCATTCTGAATCCGCAGTACTCAAAACGATAGCTGCAGCACATTATCAGAACCTAATGTATGCTTATGCAGCGCTCAACTTACGTGGACATCGTAGAATCATTGCCAATGTTTTCTTGGAGATATACACACTTATTGGATTTGTGCACAAAAAAGCCCTCCAATGAACGCGGCGCGAGATTCATGTGGGGTGATGCGACGCCACCGCAACTGGGGCCATCTAGGGGGCGCTGCACGAGACATTCGCGCAGCATGACCTTCGCGATTTTTGGCGCGCAATTCTCTTGTCGGGAGACACTGACAAAAAAAAAAATAGCTCACGGTTACTTCCGCCGCGCGGAGACGCTAGGTTACGAACTACATGAGCCAGTGATGATGATGATTATAATCATCAGCATAACCATCGTGCAGGCTTGGAAAGCTTGGTGGCTAGGGCACGCCGTGATCCAAATTCCCGCGTCGGATGGGAAATTTGCAGTCGTTTTCGCGAATTATACTTGTTAATTTTTAGCTGTAACACGCACTACTTTTTCAAGGAAACGGTAGTTTCAAATCTGAAGTTGATCTTAAAAAACAAAGTGTAGAATTTATGTACATCCGATACTTTTCATAAAATGTATGCGTCCAATCACTTCGATAAAAATGAAGGCGAGTAAACTATGAGTCTCAAAAAAGCTTCTCACCCCAAAACACGTTTTTTCTTTGTAGGGTTAAGGAGGCAAAACGTTATTCTATAACGTTTTCTAGGTTCGGTTAGGTTAGGTTAATTTATATGCAGATGGCGTTACTGGGCAAAGAGAGATTCTTTGCCCAGTATTCAAGTTCTTTCAGATCTTTCTTAGGATGTTTATGCTCCGTCAATTTTTGTGCTCTATTCTTTCTTTGTGAACTTAATCCAACGCGCTATGTTACGTGAACATGAACGAGTTGGCTCACTTCGTTTTTATGAAGACCCGCGCGCTTCTTGACCGCTCTCCGTATCAGGCAACTAACCGAGTGGAATGTGTTTATGGCTGATCTGACGTTTGCATGGTCTGTGCTCTCCTGTAACTCGATGTATAGACTTTTACACGAGAAGGCTCTTTAAATAGGGCGTTGGGTGATATGTAGAGATATGACATGATTAACAGAGCGATAATTCTGTGTATGTGCAAGAAGAAGCAGTTCTGATTTGTCTAGGGCAGGCTAAAGGCCTGCTTGTGCGAAGTATTAAAATATGATCTCCAGTCTCTGCTGCAGAGTTGAGTCCCCTCTCAGGTGACTCCTGCGTGCACCAGAGGGCGAGGTTGTCCGCGTAGAAGATGGGTGACAGATAGGGATTAGTTGGGGGCGATGGGTCAGCTGGGCCATGCCGAGATTAAATAGGTGGGGGAAAGCAGCGCCTCTTGTAGGGTGCTGCCTGTGACTATGATTGATCTTGGCGTATCATCAGCTATACAAAAGCTGCCTCTGTGAGTTTTGAGGAAGTTGAGGATTTATGTGTATAGGCTATGTCCACACCTTGTTTCTTGCACTGAGCTGAGTAAGTGATTGTGGCCGAGATAATCGAATGCTTTACGAACATATATAGTGAAAAGGGCGTGCACTTGTGAAAATGATGGCGTTGGAAGGTATGGTGAAGGAGGAGAAAGAGGTCTTGAGTGGATAAGTAGGGGAAAAATCAAACTTGCGTATGCAAAAAAACAGACCAAAAAAACAGATGGCTTTTAGGTAGCGGTCTAGAACTATCAGCTCCATCGTCCTTCCCACGCGAGAGGTAAAGGAAATCGGGCGGAGGTTCCTGATCGACGGGGGTGGGGGTTTCCCGGTTTATGTATCATGGGGATAATAGAGGATTTCCGTCCTTGTAGTAAGATGCCCTCCGACCAGTGTGTTTTGATGTGAGCTAGTTGTTCCTTTTCCACCTCGGTAGGTTGCGAAGTAGCGTATATGTAACACCATCGTCTCTGGGAGCTGATTTTTTTTATTTTTGTTGTTCTGTGATAAATCTAGTTTTGTTCGGCTAGAGCAAAGGTACAGTCGGCAGCAAAAGTATGCGGGGCGCGAGAGCGCCAACCGAAATGACTAATTGCGCCTTTTGACGGCACACGGTCGCTGTCAAGATTCACGGTTCATGCGCTTCCTTTCTTGCTCGCAGTTGTCTTTTTAGAGTGCAGATCTTAGGCGCCCGTTTCCGCCTTAGGAGGTGTCGCCGTCGCCGTCGCCGTCGGCGTAACCGGTCGGTGCATTATGGGACGCGTGACGTCACTGGTGACGTCACTGAAGACGTCATCTGTGACGATGACGTTACGTGACGTCACACGTGACGTCACAAGGACCACCAGTGACGTCACGTGAAGTCATCGTCCCTAATTACGTCGTCAGTGTCGTCACCAGTGACGTCATATGTGACGTCACTAGCGGAAAACATTCCTTAGCGGAAAAAAATTTCCCCACTAAATTTTGCGGAAAAACGTCCCTGCTAAGTATAGCGGAAAAAGTTTCCCCTCTAAATTTAGCGGAAAAAATTTCCCCGCTAAATACTCGCCAAAGTTACACGCGATGCTCTCACCAAAGACGTGCATTTTCTGTGACTTGCGTCAACCCCACTTCGATTCACACCCATGCTAGTAGTGGGGGACTTTCCACCTACTCCGCTCAGTACCCTTCCCTCGTCCTCCTTAAGAGCGCAGGTCTTGAGGAGGAGGAGGGAAGGGTACTGAGGGGAGAAGCCGTCATGCCGCGCGTCTGCCTCAACCACCGTGTTAGGTGGTGGAGCTCGCATGCTACAGATAACATTTCGTGGCACCTTGCGACAGTTCCTCTTATATCGTGGGGGGCAAACGGAAGCGAGCGAGAAAAACCTGACTGCGAACACGAGAGGTATTCGCAAAGCGCGAGTCTTGAGAGCGGCAACGCGCCGTCAGAAGGCGCAGCCAGTCTTTTCGGCTGGCCCTCCCGTGCTACCAATTTTTGCTGGCAACTGTACGTTCTAATTTGGAATTTATCAGGGCCTTTATAGGCTGGATATATAAACGAAAGTTGTGTCGGGATGTACAAATCTCGTAGTGTCTGAGTCAGCTGCCTTGAGCCGTGAAGAGTGAGTTATTTAGCTATAGTGGGTACGTGAGGCGGGTAGGGAACTAGCAGGGTTCGTAGTAGGGTTCATGCAACGTTTTAGTGGAGGGTTCTGTTGATTTTGTCACACATGCTATTCCAATTGGAGATATCTAAGACGTTACAGTGCTTACTGACGCCCGTGTCAGGTTGTATAATCATTCCTCGAAGTTCGGGATTAAGAGGATGTTGACTGTTACGCCTCAGGATACGTTTCCGTCGTCTTCGTAGGCGCATCATGAGCGAATAAGGTTGTGCTGATGGGGTCGTTATTTTGTTTTAGTGGCCTGTGCTTGAGCTTGCTTTATTGAGCGTATCCAGTCCTCGATCATAGGAGCCTGTCAGGCTCTCAGAGGAGGCCAATGGGGTACGAAAGGTGTTCCAGTTTGGTGTGCTAATTTGAGACTTTTCAGAGACAAATAGAGGTGTTAAGTGCTATAACAATTATAAAATGATCACTGAAGAGTCTTTCCTGGGTGTGGGTCCAGGTGCCTTCTATTCGACCCTGGAGAAACGTGTGGTCCGGGGAAATAGATTATTGCTGACCAGTGCCATCTCTTCTCCGGATGGCGGGGTTGTTCAAAAAGGTGAAGTGGTGCTGTGAATGCAAGAATGTAAAATTCTCCCTGGGCGGAGTTTGAACCGATATCCCCCAATAATATTCGGTACACTAAACTCACCGCCCAAGAGGAACTCGTATGTTGATGTCAACTCCGCAGAAAAGTCAGAGGAGCTTCAATTCGCCGTAGACATTGAGAAAACATATGAATTCATGTGTGGGGGAGGGATAGTAAGTACATGCCTCTAGATTATCTGAAAGTGTCGTGGGGATGTCCAGCAGTTCGTACTGGAGATCTCATGGATGAATGTGGAGACGAGGGGGGTCACGGTAGGGTTGTCATGTACGACTCGGTAGCCTGGTACACTTACCGCGTGACGTGTTTCTTAGAGTAGCAGAATCTGGGTTTCTGAATCGAGGGAAGGGAGTTATACTTGAAGCGGAGTGCGGTTGGCTTTGATGCTCAGGCATTTCCATTGTATGACCATTAATGTGGTTCCTTTGAAAATTAAGTTGTTGTGGAAAGTCGGGGGTGTCAGGGGGTTGTTGCGGAAGATGGGCCAAGAAGGAGTAATTGGCGTTGAAAAGAGGGTGGGGAGGGGGCGGAGAGCAGGGGTGTGAGAGGGAGCACCTGGTAGCGTCGTCGGTGGGACGGTTTTCGTGCGGTCTGCTGGCTGTAGCATAGTCGCCAGAGGCGATACTGAAGCCTCTGTTGTGAGATCTTTGGCTGGATACGGTATAATTGATATACCAGTGGGCTAGGTGGTGAAGAGGGGCGTCCCCATTCTGCCGTACAAGGGAGATTTGGTGTTGGCTCGGGTGTCGATGTTTGCCTTTGGGTGGTTTGCTATGGTTGCCAGGACTGTTGGTGAGGTCGGGGAGCCTTTTGGTTTGAGCGTATCATTGTGAACTTTCCTTTGTGTGTCGGAGCCGCCCGATGCCTATGAGAGTCTTGCATGGGGGACGATGACGACCGACCGTGGTGTGACTTTAGGCAGGGTTTTGCGGAGATGGAGCCGCTGGTGCCTTGGTGCTGTCTTTGTCCATCCTTTGTTGAACTCTGTATGCTGAGTAAAATGAGGGGTGTTCGCCGCCGCAATGGTAGCACCAAGGTGTGCATAGATGGGGGTTGCTGTTTTTCTAGAGGTTGTAATGGGCGTACGTGGGGCTTGGCCAGAGTAGGCTCTGCCTCGGTGTAATTAAGGGCACGGTGCCCGTAGGCTCTACAGCGTTCAATCTTATGGTTTTTGGTTGATGAGGGCGGCACCTGTGTGTTGCTCATCGGAAGAGGACAACGTGGGGGACTCTGGTTCTTTCGAAGGCGAGAATGCATGACTCGGTGGCCCCCGTCGTTTTTGCGTGATCATCGTGGCTTCAAAGCTTTCCAGAAAGGTCGGAGGCTATTAATTCATCAAAAGAGATGCCCGCTTAGACACCATGTCTAAATCCTTCCCAGGAGTTAAGGTGTGCGGTAAGAAAGGACGTGATTGGGTGGGGTTGATTATTTATTCTGATGTCGGCCGACTTTCGCGTTTTCCCTCCGTGATCTGTATCTGGATAGAGATTTTCGGTAGGGGGAGCCGAATCAAGCTTTTAGCGATATCGACGACGAGCGCCCTACACTATCCTCACTTCGAGTGGGGAGAACAACCAATTGCAGCTGTAGCTGTAATACAAATGTAGAGAGAACGACAGCAATCTTTTTACCATATTTCTTTTATTTTAGGCCGTATAGACCCATAATTTCTGCACGTTGTTCTTTAGTTTGGACAGCTATTGTAGTGTTTCATTATGGGACGTCACACACCTACACACCAATTCCCCTTCACAAAATTCAGCGGCAAGCTGAATGGGTGTATAGGTCTGTGACGTCCCATAATGCAACGAGTGAGGTTGTGTCGACGCCGCTATATGTGGGAACGGGCGCCTAAGAGCTGCGCTCTAAAAAAATCAGTCAAACCTGTGCTTGTTGAAGGAATGCTGAACCGAAATTTGGAGCTCACAAAACAAGGCTGAAGCGATTGGCGGGACGCTACAAAACTAAAAAAACACCACTCATAGAGGAATATCTGTAAAGGTTGTCAGTATTTTTGGAAAATAAATGCTCGATTGAACACGTGTTACGAGGCCGAGGAGACATGTCACGTCACAATTCTCGTTCTCTCTCCTCTCCGCTTCGTCCCTTCAAGCAGATGAACCGAAACGAAAAGGGGAGATGCTAGGCCGCCTCTCCTCATTCTCAACGGTTCCAGAAAGATCGTGACGTCACGTTTCTCGCTGATCGCGCCCTTTCTTTTAAAAAAATGCGGTCATGCGTTTGAGATCTCAATGTACAGGGTGTCACAAACGAAAATTTACACGGTCTTTTTTACTGCAAAAATAAACTAGGCATCGCCGAGCGATCATTCTCCGGCCAAAGGTAGAGCTAGAGGTCACAACCAGATGCCAAAGTTTCAACCCGATCCGATAACTTAATCAGAAGTTATAAGTGATTTTCTGAAAATTTCAATGGGAAAATGGAGCTCATTTTTGCCCGTTTTCGGTTTCTGGTGCCATAGAGCCCCATGTGTTCGAAAACTCCGTCGGCCGTCATTTTCCCATTGAAATTTTCAGAAAATCAGTTATAACTTTTGATTAAGTTATCGGATCGGGCTGAAACTTTGGCATCTGGTTGTGACCTCTAGCGCTACCTTTGGGCGGAGAATGAGCGTTTGGCGATGCCGAGTTTATTTTTGCGGTAAAAAAGGCCGTGTAAATTTTCTTTTGTGACACCCAGTATAAGCAATGGTATGGAATCCGTAGCGTCCTGTTAAATGTTTATGCGGCTTTATTTTGCGAAATTAAAATTTCGGTTTACCATCCCTCAAACGTTTTGGAATGAAAATGAATGTTTTTTTTACGCAGTGTTTCGTGAGCATGTATTATAGCGGACAATATTGACAGAAACAATATTTCAAGCTTCTTCGACGTTCCTGTCAGTTTATGAGAGAGCTGCATTTCAATATACTAATGGAATGCGAAGTGGGAGTGACCTACTTTAAATTACTTGACAAATTGTGAAGTAGTCGACATTGTGGGCGCTGGAGATGCAGAACATTTCCGTTCGGTTGTTTCACCTCATAGTTTGCGGAAGAGGAGGGGGGGGGGGGGGGGTGGGGGGTACAATTCAATGTTAACGCAACTCTGATGGTGACAACGTTGTGCTGGTCGGAGCACTATTATATGGCTTTGTGGAGCACTCTATATAGGGCCACTTGACTCCATTTTTTTATTGCATATTTTCCTGCTTCCGCTGTAAAAATGCTTAATCCTAAGACACGGAATTGTTCCTTGGAGATACTTCTCCAAATATTTAGACTTTTAATATCTCCTAAAACCAACTAAACAGAAAGCGACACCTTCTGTAAGTTGTCTGTGTCATAGGGCGTATATGAAAAACAAAAAGCAAGTCAAGGGCATACATGATTCTTGACCATATAAAGCTGGCCTGGGGCATTCTGTCGGGGGTATAAAATTGGACACATAAAGAGACGTGAACTATCGTACATATTTATAATTCAAGGTGTGACGCATGACATATTCAACAAGTGTCAATGATATTACCTACATCACAATAAATGTGCGCTCACGTCAGTTTCTAGTACTTACCATTATTAGGAAAATGTGACTTCGGATTTTTTGTTACCATGCATGATTCCTTGTCTGAATACAGAATTTGCAGACTTCTTTTTGGCGGAAAATACGTTTCTGTTCAGAAATAAATAATATATGGCCAAGAATTAAAAGAAATAGACTAAGGTAAGTTTCTAGACAAAAAGCACAGCACAAAATGGAGTACCAACCATAAAAAAAAAACAAAAAAAAACATTGCAGAATTGATAAATATTGTCACGAATGACAATTGATGAGGCGAAAATAACTAAGGAAACTAAACGTTTAATGGGGCGAACTTGTGCCCAAAAATAAAAGCGAACAGAAGAAAACAGCGGCGCGAGCGTCGAAGTCGGCGTGGCAGCAGAGTCGAACGCTGAGGCGAAACTGACTGCGGCTCGCCACGCGGAGCCTCTTATGTACACGCGGAGGGTTCTGGAAGAATCGGCGTAGAAGGTTCGGCGTGTAGAACTTTCTAAACTCGAACAAGCAACACGGTTCTCGAATTTACCAGAACATTACATTAGATGTCAACAAAAAGGCGTCCCCGCGGCCAGGAATCGAACCCTGGCTTTTCGCGTGGGAGGCAGGCGCTATAACCGTTAGGCCACGCGCGCGCTGACTACTTGGCAAGCTGCGCGCGCGGCATTACTCCCACCCTTTAAAAAGTGCATCGCCCCGATGCAGCACAAAACAAACCAAACAAAAAAGAACGGTAAGCTAAAGAGTCACTTGGAACACATAAGGTCCACAGTCCTATCGAGCGTTGTACGGCTTCATGCGCACGACGTGAACGACTTCTGGTCGTGGAGGGCGGCGTGATGAAGTCCGTGTTCTGTCGGGCATCACCTCGTAGTTCATATACCCGAGTCGACGAAGCACTCTGTAGGGTTCGAAGTAGCGCTTCAGGAGTTTTTCGCTGAGACCACGGCGGCGGATCGGTGTCCACACCCACACCCTGTCTCCGGGCTGGAAGTGGACGTCCCGACGACGAAGGTTGTAGCGGCCAGTGTCGACTCGTTGTTGGACTTGAATACGGTGTCTGGCGAGCTGGCGGACTTCTGCCCGTTGGGCAACCACCTGGGCATCGTCGCTTCCGTCAACAGCCGGTTCGTGGGGTAACATCGCGTCCAGCATTGTCGTTACCTTGCGACCATGCACCAGTTGAAAGGGTGTTACCCCGGTGGTCTCTTGCACGGCCGTGTTGTAGGCATCATGTCCGCGATGGTCTTGTTGAGTCTCTCCGTCAGCCCGTTGGTCTGCGGGTGGTACGCAGTGGTGCGACGATGGCTGGTGTGGCTGAGACGAAGGATTTCTTGCGTCAGCTGGGCCATGAATGATGATCCTCGGTCTGAGATTAGAACCTCGGGAGCGCCGTACCGGAGGACGATGGACTCGATGAAAAACTTGGCGACTTCCACAGCAGTCCCAGAAGGAAGGGCTTTCGTTTCGGCGTACCGCGTGAGATAATCTGTGGCGACAATTATCCATCTGTTCCCTTGCGTCGATGGTGGGAAAGTACCAAGAAGATCCACTCCGATCTGCTGAAACGGTGCGGTTGGGGGAGCAATCGGCTGCAAGAGACCTGCCGGCTTCGTGGGCGGTTTCTTGCGCCGCTGGCACTCGTGGCACGATCGTGTGTAGAGGTGTACGGTCTTCGGCAGCTTGGGCCAATAATACCTTTCACGAATCCGGGCCAGCGTACGGCTGTAGCCAAGGTGTCCGGATGTCGGGTCGTCGTGGCAGGCTTGAAAGATCTCCGCTCTAAGGTCGGTAGGAATTACCAGCAGCCATGGCGAGCTGTTGTCTCCGAAGTTCTCCTTGTAAAGTACACCTTGTCGGAGGGGAAGGTCGCAGGGCTACCAAGAAAACACGGGGTATAGTACCCCCCCGTCCTTCGAGGTGCTCGATTAGCGCGCGAAACTCAGGGTCGTTTCTTTCACGTCGTGCCATGTCGTCGGTGTTCACCGCGCCTAGGAAGCACTCGTCGTCATCGTCGTCGCTGCTGCCGAAAGGTGTTTCGACGGGGGCTCTGGACAGGCAGTCGGCGTCGCTGTGCTTGCGGCCCGACTTGTAGACCACAGTCATGTCGAACTCTTGTAGTCGGAGACTTCACCGAGCGAGGCGTCCTGACGGGTCCTTGAGGTTCGCAAGCCAGCAGAGCGAGTGGTGGTCCGTGACTACACGGAACGGGCTCCGGTACAAGTACGGACGAAACTTCGTGATTGCCCAGACGACCGCAAGGCATTCTTTCTCAGTCGTGGAGTAATTTTTCTCCGCCTTGGACAGTGTCCGACTTGCGTATGCGATAACTCGCTCGGTGCCTTCTTGCACTTGAACCTGTACTGCGCCAAGTCCAGCATTACTTGCGTCCGTGTGAATCTCGGTTTCCGCATCCTGATCGAAATGTCCGAGAACAGGAGGAGTCTGGAGACGTCGCTTCAGCTCGTCAAATGCCTGCTGCTGCTCCTACGCCCATTCGAACTTCTCGGCGTCCTTCGTGAGGTTTGTGAGTGGTGCGGAAATTCTTGCGAAATCCCGAACGAAGCGCCGATAGTAGGCACATAGTCCAAGGAACCTTCGCACGGCCTTCTTGTCTCTCGGCGCTGGAAATGCTGCGACGGCGCGAGTCTTCTCTGGGTCTGGGCGAACGCCTTCGTTACTAACCACGTGACCTAGGAACTTCAGTTCGTCATTGGCGAACCGACACTTTGACGGCTTGAGGGTGAGTCCGGCGGTCCGTATGAATTGGAGAACAGCTCGGAGTCGTCGCAAGTGCTCATCGAAGTCGCCGGAAAACACTACGACGTCGTCGAGGTAGACGAGACAGCTCTGCCACTTTAGTCCTGCCAGTACGGTGTCCATGACACGCTGAAAAGTAGCTGGAGCCGTGCATAGTCCAAAGGGCATCACTTCGAACTCGTACAATCCATCTGGCGTGTCGAAAGCAGTCTTCTCTCGGTCCCGTTCGCCGACTTCGATCTGCCAGTAGCCGCTCTTCAGGTCTATCGATGAAAAGTATCGAGAGTGGCGTAGCCGGTCTAACGTGTCGTCGATACGGGGGAGTGGATAGACGTCTTTCTTCGTCACCGCGTTCAGCTGCCGGTAGTCCACGCAGAACCTAAGCGTTCCGTCCTTCTTCCTAACCAGTACGACTGGAGAGGCCCATGGACTGCTCGAAGGTTGGATTATGTCGTCATTCAGCACCTCTTGAACCTGTTCCTGGATTACCTCCCTTTCTTTTACGGAGACTCTGTATGGCGATCGATGCACAGGCCGCGCGTCGTCCTCGGTAATGATGCGGTGCTTCGCAACGGCGGTTTGGCGTACCTTAGACGATGTCACAAAGCAGTCGGTGTATTCGGCGAGAAGGTTAATCAGCTTCCGTCTTTTCGGGCCCGGAAGCTTAGGGTCAATGTCGAGCTGCGCTGGCGACGTACTGCCTTGCTGGGGTGGCGATGATTCGTCAGTAATGGCGGCGATTTCGACGGAGTTTTGGAGTTCCTCGACGTGGCCAATGGCTGCCCCTTTTGTTAGGTGTTGCGTTTCATTTCGGAAGTTCGTCACGAGGACCACAGTGCGGCCGTCCTGAAATTCAGCTACTCCTCTTGCGACGCCTATTCCTCTTCCTAAAAGCAATTGAAGGTTGCCTTCCAGGACAACCTCGCCGCAGGTAGCTGTATCGGCCACGACGAGTACGACAACACTTGATCGCGGCGGCAGGTTCACGTGGGCGGCGGCGACTCGGACGGCGGCTGACGCTGTTTGGGGTTTCTCTGAAGGCGGAAGAGGCATCCGCAGCATCAATCTGTTCTCACCCAGGTCGATGACGGCGCCGTATTCGCACAGAAAGTCCATGCCAAGAATGACATCTCTGGAACAGTCTTGTAGAACGACAAATTTCACAGGGCACGTTTTGCCGTGAATTTCGACGCGAGCAGTGCAACTTCCGACAGGCGTGATAAGGTGTCCTCCGGCGGTCCGAATTTGTGGTCCTCCCCAAGGTGTCGTAAATTTTCGCAGGCGGCGAGAGAGCCTCCCACTCATGACTGAGTAGTCTGCTCCGGTGTCCACGAATGCCGATGCGTCGTAGCCGTCGATAACAACGTTTAGATTGTTGGACACCGCTGCAGGGACGTCGTTGCGATGCGGGGCGTCAGGCGAGTGGGAGCGCTCCGGCGTTCTTGGAGGCTCTTTGCTTCGGTCGTCTTCGGCAACTTCACCTCCGGGAGTTGCCGCGCTTAGTTTTCCCGGCGGGAGGTGGGAGACAGGCTGTCACGGCGCGACCGATGGAATGGCGATGCGGAACGTCGGGGGGATGGAGACCTTGAACCTCGTGGTGCTGTCGGCGCTGGTGACGGAGGGCGACGGAGGTATTCCTCGATGTCACGAGGGCGTGCACCGTGTCTTGGGCGAGGGTCGTTCGGCGCAAAACCTCGGAGGCCCATTTGTCGGTACGGGCACCTCCGGTAGACGTGATTGGCCTCACCGCAGTGATAACATAGCGGTCGTCGATCGGCCGTGCGCCACACATTCGTCTTCCTAGGGGCTGGTTGTTCGGTGCGGACGAGTTGGGGCTGCCCATCCCGACGTTAGAAAGTCTGTGGCGCGGGTGGGTCACGTCGAGGCGGCGTCCAATACTGCCGGGACGCTGGGGCCGGTCTCCGAGCTACTGCGGCGTAAGTCAGAGTCGGCTCCTCGGGTGCTGCTACACTGGCAGGAGCCTCCGGTTGGAATGCCCTCTGGACCTCCTCGCGGACAACTTCGGCGATCGACAGCGCAGCCGGCTGGTTGTCAGTAGGCAGGAGCTTCCTGAGTTCTTCTCGGACGATTTCGCGGACGATTTCCCGAAGGCCGTCGACACCGGTGGTGCTCAAGTCCAGACGGGTAGCTGCGACGGTTGGAGCAGTAGGCGTGCCGGCGAGTCGGTGGTAGTGGCTTGCTCGGGACGCCAGTGCACGCTCGATGTTAGTGGCTTCAGCCACAAAACCGTCGACGGTTGTCGGAGGATTGCGGACAAGGCCCCCGAAAATTTCAGCCTTCACGCCACGCATGAGGACGCGAAGCTTCTTCTCCTCGGCTGCCTCCGGATCGGCTCGGGCACATAGGCGCATGACATCCTCAACGAAGCTGGTCACGCTTTCGTTGTGGCCCTGCACCCTTGTTTGGAGAAGGTCCTCCGCTCGTTGTCGACGATGGTGGTTGAGGAATGTTCGCTTCAACTCGGCGGCGCAGGACACCCACGTAGTGAAGGACGCTTCGTGGTTTTCAAACCAATGCCTCGCAGTTCCTTCGAGCGCGAAGTAGAGATTGTGAAGGCATTGGTCAGTCGTCCATCCGTTGTGGCGGGCTACACGTTCATAGTGTTGCAGCCAGTCTTCAATATCCTCGTGGTCGTCTCCGTGGAAAGGCGTCGGAGTTCTGGGGTGCTATGTTGCGCTTTTTGGACTCCCAGGAGACTAGGGAGAAGGAAGTGACGTCAACAACGTAGCAAATGCAGATTGGATGTTGATTTTGTTTTCTTCTGTCAACATCCAATCCGCGTTTGCTCTAGTCGTTGACGTCACTTCCTTCTTCCAAGTCTCCTGGGAGTCCAAAAGCGCAACATAGCACCCCTGGGTGCGACTGGCAGGTTATCGACGGCA
>JABSTQ010008286.1:0-19391 GCA_013358835.2 Ixodes persulcatus | reverse complement strand
CAACCGGAGATGTAACTAGGGCACCTCAAGGGTCGATCGCAATGCGTCGATGGGGGCAGGGACTCGTATATCGCAATCACCATCCAATTTTGTGCTAGATGTTATTTTACATATTCTCTGTTGTGAATTTTTATAGGGCCAGAAATGTGTTCCCCATGTGGATACCACCAACACATATCATATGTATATTTTATGATATGACCAAAGTCATATCATAAAAAACATCCGCTCTCAGTTCCTGGCCAAGGTATCGGGAAAGCAGGAGGTATCGTCAAAACCCCTGAAAACGTACAAAATGCAGCAGTGCTCAACATTAAGACCAATCAGATGCCTGACGCGAAAGCACCTGTATCCTTTGAACATCAAGAAAATGAATGTCAAGTCAGCCTTCCAGTTATTCTCAGATCCAGTAACTGCAGCACTAAGCTACCTGAAGGATCAGGCAGGCCACACTTGCGACGCAGAATCGGCTTCAGGGGGACTCCAGTCGCAATCATGAAATGCACGCACAAATGGTTTACCCTCATGGATGTATAAGCAACTGCCAGCAGCATATCCACCTCAACAATGAAGATGCTTGCCAGTTCACAGACGATGACGCAAGACTTGACTGGCTGGAAACCGTCTTTCTCGAGTACAACGAAGACCTGAAGAATGAAAGCCGACCTGAAAACTTTTTAAGTAAGGATACCTATCATGCTCTTGTCTTCACAACGAAGTCGAATGTAGTGCGCATTCGTTATCTGCAAAGCAGTTAAAGTTTGTTCCGACGCAAGAACTGTCCAGTGACCCAACTGAGTCAATGTTTGGGTTTCTCCGCCGAAGCGCTCGATGCAACGATGCACTACAGTCAAACCGGTTTATAACGAACAGCAGGAAACGCTACGATCAGTTCGATATTAGCAAAAATATCTACAACGAACTTCCACGATGCCTTCGGTAAAAGGCGAGAGCTTCGCTTTCTTTCTCACCTCTTCGCTTCCGCCTTGTAACAACGCGCTAAAAAGTTGTATTTTTTCCATGCGCGCAAAGTTTTTTTTTTTTTTTTTTTTTTTTTTAGCTTGCCTTTCTATTTGAACCGCTTCTCTTCGTGGGCAACCGTTTTGGGATGAATTTTTTTTTGTGCGTGCGTGCAGAGTGTATTTTTTAACTTTCTCTCTTTCTGAATCACTTCTCTTCACTCAATTTTCGTTCGCAAACTTGAGCTTTGGAATTTTCTTTCTTCCTACTTTTTTTTTTTTGGGGGGGGGGGGGGGAGGGGGAGGGGCTGGATAGAAGACGATTGTTTGTGCGTTTTCGGGAGCCTTCCCGGGGGGAAAAGTTTGATATAGCCAATATGTTGTGCGTTATAAAAGTACTTTTGACATGAGTTTTTGTTTAATTTTCCGTGAGTTCGATATCGACAATAATTCGCTGTACGTGGGTTCGTTCTAAACGAGTTTCACTGTAGATGTCAAGAGTGGCTTGTATCGGCTGGAGAAAATGCTGAAGACGGGAATCATTGCTGCTTATAGGGAAAGCAATGTTCAGACTTTGACGTCGTTCTTCTCAAACTGACTTGTCTCGGCTCAGCAGAAGTGCCACGCAGACATGCGCACCGCTAACAAGTGCATGCAAATTGCAGACGAGAAGCTCATGGAACAGTGCCTTTCAACGAGACCTTGCCACGGCAATCCAGACATAGCCGGCGTGGCAGTGCTTGGAGGCTACATAGTTCGCGCTGCGAATGAGCACATTCTTTGTGGGGACTGTACCGCACTTCTGCAGGGGTCGAAAGGTGTACTTCAGACAGGTGTACTTCAGTGGAATGATCTCACCATCAAATCTAATACAGATTGAAGTCCACTGTATAAGTCCTCAAGAGCATCTGTCTAGCCAATCCAGTTCATTGTCAACGAGCTGCCACCAAGTGTGCGGTTTGATCGCTGTACTTTGGCAGCATTGTGGTCCGGTTCAAGCCACCCAGAGATAAACCGCTTCATGAGCAGGTTCGTTGAGGAGGTGACAACTCTTAACGCAGTAACCTGAGAGCACGACTCAACCATCATATCTTTCAAGGTTCACAGCCTCTACTGCTGCGTGGATGTGCCAGCGCGAGCTTAAATGCTCAACCATATCCATTTCAACCGGTACTTTGGGTGCTCCGGTGCTTAGCAAATGGAGAGCATGTGGGAGGTAAGAAGACTCAAGTCATCATGGCCATTTGTTGCTTATTTACTCTGTATTCATTGATGTGACTTGACTGAAACTTCACTTACTACCACCCTTTTGACTTGATGCTACTTAATTCACTAGTGAAATTCTTTTTGATCTATACAGCTGCCTTGGGGCAAACTTAGTCCAACCAAGATGGCCGAAGGCAGCTCTTCTCATCAAGAATGATTTCAGAGGTGCATTGGCATCAAGTCAGAAAGGTCAGTAAGTGAAGTTTGAGTCAAGTAAGCTGGATCTATGACAATGAGGGTTAGTGTATCTTTCTTTTTGCACCACTAACAAAAAATATCAGGAAAACAAATGATACAACAGACACTTTCCAGACTTCATAGTGTTTTGTTTTTTTTTTGAGCTGTTCAATCATTCCTTTTGGAGTGCTGTCATCTGAAAAATTCCCTACACCTCAGGCAACCTCGGATGCCTAAATATACTTACCCCCAAATTCAGGAAGGCTCCTTTCCTTAAATCGGTGCCTTTCCTTTCGTAAGTGGGCACACTTACGAATCATGAATCAAACTTACCTTAGACTGGCTCTTTTACTCTAAGGTTTTTTTAGTCGTTTCCTTAAAAACCAAAGGAAGCAGTGCAGCTACCGTCGATGCTTCCTTTCCTTTCCTCATTTAATATGGCGACGCTATGGCTGCTATGGCTGCCAAATTCTCCATAGCACCATCTATTTTCTTCTTCTTCCGCGAGATGGACGATTTCGCCAGCATTGTTGACTACTGGTGCAGGATAGCTGGTTTGATTGCCGGAGAGCTCTACCCTACCCAGCTATCATGCGACCTGCACTGAGGGATCACCAGAACCCTATGGAAGTCTACAACGATCGGGAGTTCTCAGCGCACTACTGCTTCTCGAAATCAACAGTGCGCGAGCTCCTGTCTACTGCCCCTTCAGATGAACACAGACGATCGCGGGAAACCGCTGTCCCCTCTACTCCAGCTGTTGGTGGCGCTACACTTTTATGGGGCAGGTGCGTTCCAAACCGTCACCGGCGATTTGGTGAACTTGTAACCGCCAACGGTGTGTCGTGTCGTCGGCAGAGACACCGACCTCATTGAATAATAACATTTTCCGAAACTTGTGAAGTTTCCGAATGCCGCCGGCTGTCGCAGCGCGATGCATGACTTTTTTGAGATTGCCAAGTTCCCGGGGGTGACCAGCTCCATAGACTGTATGCACGTACGGATCAAAAGCCCCGGCAGCGACAACGCTGAGGTGTTTCAAAACTGCAAGGATTATTTTTCGACCCACGTCCAGCTAAGAGCATTTGGACATGTGCACTATAGCACATGTCCAAATGCAATTCAAGAACCCAGGAAAGTTAGTAATGTGTTATGTTCGTTGGCCATTTAATTAAGTGAGCACGATAAAACCGCATTTGTCCCATTTCATTTGTTGTACTGTGCATAATCCTTTAAAGGGGCTTCAACGAAGTAGGCTGATACGTCTCCATGTGCCCATATATACTGGGTGTATTAAGGGGTGGCCAGGCTCTTTAAATCGACCGCAAAATTCGGCTTCTTAACCTATCGCGCTACGACTTTGTGCAGCGTTGCCCGCAGATGGTGCATTTTTTTCGCAAAATTTGCAAAGAGCAAACTTACCCGAAGAAAAAGTTAAGAAAGAAAAAGGCTTAGCTCCTATGGAAATGCGGCAAAGCCAAAGGTCTTCGCCGCATTTCCATGTGTAACTGCTATGCCGTTGCGGCGTAGCAGTTACACATAAGCCCGTCTCAACCTTAGGCCATCTTCTTCCTCTTCCGAAGGATCGTCCCCCAAAAGGAAAAGCTCAAGGCCTGATTTACCGAATTCCTTGTGCTGAATGCGACGCCTCTTATGTGGGGGAAACGAAGAACTTTCCCAAACGTCCGAGCAGACATAAGTATGACGTAAAGAAGAAAGACATCCAAGGCAACGGGCTGGCGGAACATGCTCAGAAGACCGGCCACGTCATCGGCTTTGACAGCAGTTCCATCCTCGATAGAGAAAGAAAATAGAGAAAGCGTCTCTTATTAGAATCTTGGCACATACAAGTACTAATCACAATCTGAACCGATCCACCGGAACGCTGCCAAGCAGCTCTATCCACGGGCTAAGATGTGCCACACACAAAAACAGAAGAAAACAATGCTAAGAGAGAGAAGAAGGAAACAACGACAGATTGCTACCTTTGGGCCCACATACAGTCACCCGTGATCAAGGAGCCGAGCCGGCTTCAAAACGTCGGGCACATTGAAGATATTGGTTAGAGTCAACAAAGTGCCCTGTCTTATCCTGATGGTTATCCACCGTCTATTTCCGCCATGCCCACAAATATAAACTAAAGAAGAATCGACATATCTTATTTTTTTTATTTATGTAAAGAATAAGAAAAATACCCTGCATACTGCAAGATTCAAAATTACCCCCCACTTAGGTTGTTTTAAATATTAAATATTTCTCTGTCAAATTTACGCACAGTTTAATAGTTGCATATTTTTTTTCCAGCATGCTACGAGGATGGCTACGTGAAAACGGCGCCAGTGGCGATGTGTTGGCTGAGCGAATGGCAGCAATGACCATGCATATAAATAGCACCATACGTGAACCAGGACGTGACCTGGGACATGTGCCACGTACTGAGCAAGAATAAGAAACCAGGCATCTTTGGAGTCTGACCATTATCCTCGAGTCTGACCATTATCCTCATCAAGGACAACGTTTTTCGTGTTTTTACATTTATTATTTTAGACAAAGAAAATTTGTTTCAACACCAGCGTCTCTCACATCGCCGCAAGGTAGGTTTGCTGAAGCCGTTTTTAGTGTGCTTGCCACATTGAAAGTAGCTACAGTAAACCTTTCCCGCTATATTTTCCGCCATTGCAATAATACAAAAATTCAATGAGCAGATCATTCAAACCTCTAGCCATTGCACATTACTGCTGCTGGATTTTCAGTTCTTCTGCTCAATGGTGCTTATTTGTTTCTATCCTGCTGTCTCATTCAGAACGATTGAATCCTCCTTACAATGTACATAACCGCTCACAGCAGCCTGTCCATTTTTCTCATTCAGGCACATTCATTTTCGCACCAAAATACTTATACATTTTGTCTGATTTTTTATATTCAGCTTGAGGGTTTCTATGGTAATTTCACATTCAAGCTTTATTGGATTGCTCATTTACCGTAATATCCCGAGTCATCGCCCACCCCCGAGTCATCGCCCACCCCAATTTTTGGGCCAATATAGATTTCTAAAAAAACACCGAGTCATCGCCCACCCCTTCAAATACCCCAACGCGGACTCCGCGATCTGCAAACACTCATCCTACCCAAATCACGCGGCCGCGGACCTTTCAGTTGGAGGATGTCCGTGACAAAGTAAAACGGAGAGAAAGGCCCTCTCTTTGCTTACGCATTTTTCGCGTGAGCGACTCCGAAGTGGTAGTGTATCCATGCGAAAAGAAAACGATGAAGATAACAAAATAAAAGTTTGTTTTGCTTACGAAAATGTCGATCCGACAAAAAAAAAAAAAAAAAGAATCGGAAAGATAACACAAGCATTAACCCAGTCAGGCATCGCGAGGTAAGCG
The DNA here is from genome assembly GCA_013358835.2 of Ixodes persulcatus. NCBI lineage: Eukaryota > Metazoa > Arthropoda > Arachnida > Ixodida > Ixodidae > Ixodes > Ixodes persulcatus. The sequence goes on along the minus strand of JABSTQ010008286.1, from coordinate 13,600 downwards.
TAAGCCCAACATTTTGGGATGTAACCGCGAAGTGTAAGGTCGAAGTCTGTCTCCGCCGAAGTAAGGTCGCTGCGAACCCGCTCCTTCTCCCCGCACGTCGCGACCGCGGTTGTGCAATGTTTTAGACAAAGCCAACAGGTAAATAAAGCTTTTCTGGAACGCCCTACACAGACGTTAGTAGAGCGTCCCAAACCCCCATTGATAGCACGCCGCGCACGGATGCACGCATGTACGCAAAAAACAAGTTGCGCAAGAGCTTGTGATTGACAAGGCGCCCGACTTGGCCCGACGCCAAAGTATTTGCCACGCGATCGCCGGCTTTTCCGCTTTCCCAGCATCGCTCTTCGTCGCTTCTTTGGTCCGCTCGCTCGCTCGTTGCGCCTGGTTGGTTTTTCTATTTTCTTGCAGAATTTTCTTTCTTTTCTTCTCTTTTTTTTACTAACTAGGAGAACATAGTGGTGACGTGTTTTCACGGAACAAACGTTCGTGCTCTATGCAGATCGGTGGTGTTCCTAGCGCGTATGCAAGCAACGGACTTCGCGGTAGTAAAACATTCTTTCGTGAGCATTTTTTCTATAAAACAATAAAACTAAATCGAGTTTTGAGTTTAATGTATCTGTTGCGTAGCAGCGCTAGATACGGAGAGAAAACTGGGCGGCTTTCTCCGCTTTTATTAACTTTTTGTGCTCACCCACCGAGACATGGCCCACCCCACTTTTTCTATGAATTTCAGGCGGCAGGGGGGTGGGCGATGACTCGGGATATTACGGTATGCACATTGGTTTTGGTGCAAAAATTAATGAAATTTTAGCTCTTTTTTTCAGCAGGGACAGCATAGATTATAGACCCTCTGTGACTTTAATTTGTTTAAAATATAAGTTTGCCTTTACCCATGTAAAAAAATATATTGCATTTTTCTATGCTGCATGTTCTTCTGAGACACCGCATTCAATTCATTGCACATCAAGGTTATCAGTCCCAGTAATTAGGATTCCAGAAAAACAGAAGGAAGACTGCCTGTGCATTGAAGAGCACATTCAGGTGCTGCCATCTGGTGGCGTGTCATTCAACCAGAGGCGCAGGAATTGTTGGAATCGAAAAAAAAAATGGCTACTTTCTCAGCGAAGTCAATCTACCGTCCACGTCAAGGTAAATAGCTCGTGGAATTTGCAAAATAGTAGCCTTTTGCTTAATCTTGCGTTTTTAGGACTCGGAAAAGGTCCCTGTCAACTCTGATGTGGACAGTTGGATATTAATGGCTTTCTTTTTTGCAACATTCCTGCTTCGACTTGTTCAACGTGTTGCACGGGGGGACCATGTTCATTGTTGACAATCACGTAGTGCCGAAGTGTCGGACTGACCTTCGCGTCGTTATCAGGGCAAATGAACATAAACAATGCACTTTTTTAGATCCTGATGAATCCTCAGCTGCTGCTCTACTGGAAAAGATTGCATAAAACGGTGGCAATTCTGACTTGGAGCTCTCTGACACGGAAGGTGCCGTTGACGACAACCAGAACTGCGCATCCCCGCAGGTTTGCAAGTGTATCCTCGTGTATTGCATAAGCTCTTTTAAATGTATACTGTAACCCGCGGTTCGACGCTGGGCCACGAGATGGCGCTACCTTGCCAGAATCTGCGCGCGTGGCGCAAACCCAGGGGGAGAGGAGGACTCTCTCTCGGGCAGCGGAGAAGAGCGGACGTCAACATGCCGTAATTAATATTAACAATAAAGCCAGTTATTTTACCCAGAACGTCTACGGAGTTAACAATACATAGTTTTGAAGTAAAAAATGTGATATTCCTTACAGGTGGAGATGGCGACGCTAGCCACTATGAATCTGACCCTGATGTCGAAACTGATATCCCGTCACAACAGTTACCAGTCGCTCGGGAAAGATGGTTGTCGAAAGAAGACTACTCGTCTCTCCTCCCCAATCTTCCACAGCCATCAACTCCTACAGCAGATGAAAGGGAAGGTTGGCAAGCAAATGACTATTTCACCAGGTACATGGATAACCAAGCTTCTGAGCCCTTGCACGAAATGACAGAAGTAACCTTCCTCCAATGCACTGGACGTCACTCAATTCTTTTCCCGGGGAAATGAAAGTGTTTCTTGGTGCAACACTGCTCATAAACTGCCTGGGGTACCCTCGAGCGAGACCTTACTCGGTCTTTCTTATGCCAGCCGATAAAGAAGGTGGTTTTGTGGTCATGAACAAAGAAACGTATGGTGCTAAGGCATTAGAAGCCATTGCCTCAGTCTTCAACTGCCACAAAGAGGTCGCATTGAACAAGATTAAAAGAGAGGCAAGACAATTTTGTCAATCACTCGAATTAAAAAAGCTCTGCTCTTCTATTGATAGCAGCAAAAATCTAAACCTTGAATTATTCTTCAGCGCAAAAACCCACAAACCAGGATGTCCCCTTAGAGTCATTGTCTCAGAATGAGGAACATGGCAAAAATCTGTGGCAATATTTCTTCAGGAGAGGCTAAATCTGCTAAATATTGACGATCCCTACCTGGTTCGAAGTTCTTACGAGGCCTTCAGCTTTCTAGAAGAACATCGTCAGGAAGAGCTAAAGATATTTTCCATCGATATCAAGGACCTATATTATTCCTTACCCCAAGAACGTCTCCTAAAATGTGGGGAAGAAAGCATTGACGCCTTTGGTGTCATACCCTTTATGAACGCAGCAGGTCTGTCCTAAAGTCAGTTTCTGGACTTACTGAAGATCAATTTGAAGTCTACCTTCGCTGCTTGGGATGGAAATGCCTACCTACAAAAGACGGGAGTATGCATAGGATCCAGCATTGCTCCAGTCCTTAGTGACATCTTTTTTGCACATCAAGACAGGTGTCTACAACGAATATTGGATACATCAAGAGCAGTGAAAGTATGTAGATATGTTGGTGATTTTTTAATCTTCCTTGCTACAGATGGTACAAACTTCACAGCCATGGTGGAAGAGGTTCACTACAATTTCAAGAACTGTATGAATCCTCTGGAACTCACTTACGAACTGCCGGTCGGAATATCATTACGATTCCTGGATCTTCGACTGTGTGCGCTACGATATAACATCTGTTGGTCCTATGAGCCCAGGGGAAAAAAACCTCTTCTACCATTCAACTCTACATATTCCAAGCTTGTAAAAAGAGGTATAGTGAGGTCATGCCTTAAGAACTCTATTAGCAGGTCATGCTTACATTCAATGCAGACGAGCTTTGACGTACAAGTGTCAAGGCTAAGGTCCGCTGGATATCCTCTACCCATATTGACGTCAGTAACCGAGGTTCTCCTCAGAGAAATCAAGCTCGGTAGTGCCGCAAAAATACCCAGAGACAGGACAACCAGACCGGTAGTCGTGCCATATATGCATAATCTATCTTATGGTCTAAAGAAAATAGCAAACAGAGCAAATGTGAATGTAGTGTTTTCAGCACCACACAAACTTCACAGCCTCTGCAAAAAAGTAAACACCTCCTCAATCAGCATCGTCAGCTGAGCAAGGAAACACAGATCCAACTTTGTCCCATGTGTTGAAGGGGTAGTCTATTCGTCTCCCCTTTCCTGTGGAAAAGAGTACATTGGACAGACTGGGCGGTATTTAAACGACTGCCTGCGAGAGCACAACAACATTGCCAATGCCAACTCTGGTCACCTAGGTATTCATTGTAGGGATTGTGGCTGTTTTGCATGACTGGACAACTGTGCTGTGTTAAACAGGAGTAAAAAGACAGCTCACCCGAGAAATTATAGAAGCGGAGAACATTGCAAGACGGGAAGCCCAGTGCGTTAAAACTCCGTCCTTAGCTTGTGGAAATGCGGTCATTTCCTTTCCTCGAGAGGCCCTAAAGCGGCCGCGGAGTGAGCCGCTGGATTCATTGGTTCAGCCGCACGCATCCGTCGGTGGCGAGGGGGACAGCGCCATCTTAGAAGCTGTACCCTCGTCACCCCCTCCGAAAGGGGACGCGATTGTCCCCAAATCCTGGGACCCCTGTGGTCGAGGGTGCGCGAGGGAGGCGACGACAAGAGGGTGTCGGACGCCGAGAGGCAGGACTCTCCGGGTGGCGATGGTAGCGGGTGGTTGTGCGTCTGACCCGTCTCCAGTACGTTGGCGCCCGTCGGCTCTCGGGAGTGCATCGGCCGGTGAGTCAATTCTCGTCACCGGTGCTCAGTGTGTCGCGTTATTATATGCCCTGTATAGTTTCTGGCGGTGATTAAACTGTTTGGTCACCCGGCACACTGTGTGGTACGTTTGTCTCTTCTATTAGAGCGGCGCTGTGCAGCAAACGAACGAACCCGCCGCGGCGGTTGAACGTGAGTATGCTGCGGGGTGGGTGTTGGAATACGGGCTCTCAGTGAGCCCCGGGTCTTATCTTTTATTATTATTTAACAATTAATTTTTGTAACTCTTGGACTTTTTGCATCACACAAACTATTTACGCCAAGATTGTAGTCGGCAGCAGGCCAGCATATCACCTGGTTTATATATGTTTGTGATTAATTTTGTAATTATTTTTGTAATTTTTGTAACTTTTGGACTCGGCTGTATTAGTATTATTCTCCTTTATTTTCCTTTTCTTTGTCTTCTATTTTCCTTTTTCTATTCATCTCCGTTTTTCTTTTTCTTTCGCCTTTCCTCCCTTTGCCTTGTCTTTCCCCTTTTCTTCCTTGGCAACCTATTCCTTGGGGTCGAAGAAGAGGAAGTTTGAAATACAAATCAGTTGATAGTTCAGCGCTATGTGAGTGTATTTTTCTGTGTGTTTGGATTTTGAGTAATTGTCTACCTGTGCGCTGGTTCGTAATTAAACTTTACTGGAGTCAAGAAACGCGCATTCCTGCGATTGCCAATAGAAACACAAGAGACCGCTACTTTCAGTTGTGATTCAACCTGAAGATCCTAAACTATCTTGCAGTTACCGACGAAGAAATAAAAATCGACCGACTATGCAAGGTCCGCCCACTCCTTGATATCCTCAGAATGGCTTGCCCGAGTCTGCCGCGCCCCCCAAATGTGTGTATTGATGAACAGATAATTCCATTATCCGAGTCTGCCGTGCCTCAAGATCCGACCAGCACTGACAAATTCTGGAAGGTGACGCCTCTCCTGCAGGCGGTAAGGAGTCGGTGCCTGGAGCCTGAAGTGCTCGAACAGAGCAGCATCGACGAGCAGATGGTGCCATTCACAGCAAGAGTTAAGCAAGTTCCCCTTTCCCAATAATGCGTCCCTCACCCTCCTCTTTCGGGAGAAAAAAAAAAGCCAGCTCAGTGATGTGATTGGCCTAAGCCCTTTTGGAGCACCTTTCGGAGCAGCCAAAACAGTGTTTTGGAGCAGCAAATGTGGCCTTTGGAGCAACCAAAACAGTGTTTTGGAGCAGCAAAAGTGGCTTTTGGAACAGCCAGGACAGTGTTTCGGAGCAGCAAAAGCGGCTTTTGGAGCAAATACTCTTAGAAAAATAAAAGTATTTTTTTTAAGTGCTGTACAAACGAAGGGCACTTTGTGTTGTGTTGTGTTCTGATGTGACGTGTTGTGACGGAACTCGCTGCTTGTATTTTTACTGCTGAGACATCCTACGAGTGTAGAGTGCTGTATGCATTGCCGAGCAATTCCGAAAAACCGCTTGACGATGTTTTACTGGTTCCCGCCGTGCCAGATTTTCGTCAAAAGTAAGCAAACGTAAAACAATGAATTGCAAGCGTCCCGCCTGGTGCCTGTCGTGCAATTGTGTTCGCATGCACGTGAGGGCTACTTCGGCAGGCTTGCAGTTGCGCGTGATTCGTCGCGCGAGCAGAGACAACGGCTGTTCGATCGAAACCGAAAATGCTACTCCGCTCCGTCGCCAACTGATTCCCAAAATTGTATGCAAAATATAACTGTCGAGCGTACGACAAAAAACAGTCCAGCGGCGCGTGCTTGCCAGGCTGGCAAACAAGGTACAGGCTAAACACACACACAAGAAAAAAAGAACCTGAGCGCATCGATACAAGACATCGCGAGCCAGGGTCAAAAAGTTCTTGGAGCGCTTTGTGCAACGACTGAACTCCAGAAAAACAAGCGCGCTGTGCGGGTTCAGCGTGCAGATATTGCCTTCTTTGCTTTAGCTCACTTCTCTTCACCAACTTTCTTTCGCGGCAGATTTTTCACGGACCGGGGTCCCTCTCAAAGGAAAGCCCACTGAGAGAAACGTAGGTAATCAATACTTCGACACAGCAGTCCTTGAGTTAAAGAGGGATTTTTGTAGTAACATGATTTAAACAAGAACAGGAATGTTGATTAACATGCAGCGGTACATATAGTTTCATTTTAGAAAGCGCCATATCTGCAGCGACTTGGGACGGCAACACCCGACGTCGCGCGACCACGGTGACTGGAAGGCAGGGACCAAACATAGTTTTCCCATGGCCGTTGCTTTCAGGAACGCGTGCTTAAGCTCACAAAGTAAGTCCCGCCGCGCAAAAACGTACGTGGTTTCGTTTCACAGCATGACGGCATGGCACCCGGCACGTAGCGTCAGAGTGTCCGCACACACCCGCGTCTATCATTGAAAATATTTAAAAAAAAAAGACGCGAGACGAGACCCACGAGACAATGCAACGCGAGACGCGGAAAAACCATGCAAGACGGGATGGACAATTGATGCAGGGTACTTTGTGTCGGGCGGCCGCTTGCGCCATATAACACAGGCATTTCAATTTTGAAAGGAGACCGAAGTTGGTTTTTTGGAGCAGGCTAGGCGCAGATTACACATATTTTGGCAAAATGTAGCTGGATGTAGCAGGGTTAGCCCTTTGGCGCAGTTTGGCGCAATTGGCGCAGCAATCACATCACTGCCAGCTTATTGGAGTTGTCATCAAACGTCTGCTGCTAGTTGGGAAATCGTCTTGTCTGTCCTTGTGCTTTACGTTCTTCCCATTATTTATATCATCCTTACCAGCACGTTCTCCACTCCAAGCATGTGTTCTGTGGCCAGAATGACAGCGGTTGAAGCGCAAATTGTAAGACAGACCAAAACAGACGTTTGTCGGTGTGCTTAATATTTGAGCTTGATCTGGTTCCTTACCATTGAGCAAGTAGTAGGAAGGGGCATCTCCACAATATTTAAACTTAAGGTAGAGTAAAGTTGTAGCTTCTTGGCTTTGTCTCGCAAAATGACTGCACAAAATGCATCTTTATTTTATTATCTCTCGATTAAGGACGCTGCTCTCAGTGAGGTTCCGTAAAAAAAGGATAAGCATGCTGGCTTTTTCGTGATGGTGTGCACATGTCTTTACTGCATGACTTGTCACTCCAGGCCAATAAAACACTTGAATGCTAATGCGTTTTTTTTTCTTGTTGTGCTTTTGGTTTTTCTTGAGCTACACATGCAGCAAGTTTGATAGTACCGTATTACGGCTGAAGAACAGTCTCTCCTCGATGCTGGCACAGGAGATCAAGTAATTTGCTAAAACAGGTGTGTTCACAAATAGAAAATTTGTCACCAGAGAAAAACAACACAGGAAAAAGATACAATGCTGAGCACCCTTAAAACTGTGATCCCACGGCGGCCGTGACATAGTGTTGTCTTTCGCACGTTTCTGCGAAACTAGTGTGGAGTGTGTAAGCTCTTTCATAATATCCTACATCAGCTTGTAGGATATTATCTTCCGTCTTACGTGAAATATGTTTCTTGAGTCTGATAATCCAACTCACTGAGCACCTGCAAATATCGAAAGCATGGGCATTTTCAGCACAACATGGTTTAGTAGCACAAACAGGCAGGGTCTACTATTGAGCACTTTCTTTCAAATTTTATATTATTGCGAAATAAACATCCGTCCTTCGTGTACAAGGATCCTTCTTTCTATTCTTTATATATTTTGACACATATTTGCCTCACAAGAAGTGACTTCGGAAGATGCAACGCGAACTCAGTTTTTCTAAGCATCTGTCAAATTGTATAAAGTACAGAAAAGAGGGCCTTTATACACAAAAGACACACTCTTCTAATCAGAGTGTTCAATTGTAGACACTGCCGATTCGCACTATTAAACCATGTTTTGCCGAAAATGCCCACGCTTCCCATATTTGCAGGTGCTCAAACTCGTATTTTCAGACTAGAGAAATACATTTTACATCAGAAGGAAGAAAATGCTATCCTGCAAGGTGATCGAACAGAACAGACCATCTTACTCTCTGTCTTATCAGGAAATATGCGTGCCTCCAATCTTCTTCATCCCAGAAGGAATCCACGAGGCAATTCAAAATCTGTCTTCTAATAGCGCCCCTGGAAATGATGGTATCTCGGCCAAACTACTAAAAATGACTCGGCACTCAGCATCAAAAATACTCGGCGCTCTTTTTCAACAAAGTTTAAATTCTGCTGATGTACCAGCTGACTGGCGATTCGCCCGAGTTCAACCCATTTTCAAGTCAGGCAACAAATCAAATCCATCAAACTACAGACCTATCTCACTCACCAGTGTGCCGTGCAAGCTTATGGAACACGTTATTTATTCTAATATCTCATACCTGGATCAACGCAACTTTTTTTTCCCCAACCAGCACGGTTTTAGAAAGCGCCACTCATGTACTAGTCAACTGTTTGAGTTTGTCACGGATCTTCATTTTAATAGTCATTCCTCACTACAAACAGACGTTATATTTATAGACTTTGCCAAAGCTTTTGATACCGTCCCCCACCAACGACTACTCCTAAAACTTTCTCTCCTCCAGATTAACCCTGTAGTAATAAAATGGATAGCTTCGTTCCTAACAAATAGACAACAGTCAGTTTCGGTGAATGGTTCTTCATCTAACTCAGTCCCAGTATCTTCAGGCGTCCCCCAAGGTAGCGTCCTCGGCCCCCTTCTTTTTCTCATTTATATTAACGATCTTCCCTCTTCGATTACCTCAACTATCCGCCTATTCGCAGATGATTGTGTTATTTATAGAAACATCTTAGACCCGACAGACCATCACGTCCTCCAAAATGACCTTGATGCTATATCTTCCTGGTGCTCACAATGGCAGATGACCGTTAACCCCGACAAATGTAAACAAATGACCGTTACTACAAATTCAAACAAATCACACAGCCAATATACATTACTCATGCAGCAACTTGAATGTGTTTCACTATACAAATACCTAGGAGTAAACATCTCTGAAACTCTCTCATGGAAACAACATATCGATAACTTAGTCACCAACTCATTTAAATCTCTAGGTTCCTTAAGGCGCACCCTACACCTGGCCCCCACTTCAACAAAACTGCTAGCATATAAAACGATTATTCTCCCAAAACTAGAATATGCAAGTATCATATGGCATCCGCATCAAAATTATCTTTCTTCCAAACTAGAATCTGTCCAAAGTAAAGCAGCCCGGTTCATATCAAACGACTTTTCGCCTCAAACTAGTGTCTCAGCTTTAAAAACAAATTTGGGTCTCACTTCCTTGTCTACCAGGCGAAATATTTACCGCATATGTTTCTTTCATGACTTATACAGTAACTCGTGCTTTAAAAAGACCTATTGTCATTCCGCACATTACATTTCTCCTCGAACCGATAATTCCCGTAAGGTACAGCAATACCAGTCACATACTAATTCCTTCCTCTTTTCACCCTTAATATTATCGATTACTGAATGGAATAACTTTCCAGGCGAGATGGGTACTAACACAAATCCCGTTGAATTTAAAACTATGTGTGAGCGCCTGTGGCATGAATAGTATACATACATGCTTATTTGTTGTTTTCATAGTCGCTTTCTGTTTCTCCATATTGAAATTGTTGTTTTATACATAGTTACGTCCAGTTCAAAATTGCAGTTGTGTACGCACAATGTCACTTTCTTTTTGTAAACTGTGCTGGGCTGATTGCGATTATTTTGTTATACCAATGACTGTGTTTGGAAAATTGTGTGATTATGTTGTTACAAATGCATGTACCACCTACCCCCCTCATGTAATGCGTCCTCAAAGACGCCCTTGAGGTAAATAAATGAAATGAAATGAAATGAAAATATATAACACCTATTTTCAGAGAGCTTAGCGGTACTATAATAGTCTTTCAAAAATGTGAAAATCGGCTATGTGTCATGGCCACCATGAAGCTGCAGCCTTCATTTGTCAAATACGCATACACCCACATTTTTTTTTTTTCGTATGGTAATTAATATTATATTTCTGTATACATCTCTTTTATTAAATCGTGCCAACAACATCTTTTGATACAAATCCAGTTTTTATGTGTTTATGCCAGCACTTATACTTTTGGTCATGAACATAATAAAGCAGTTTTACACGTGTTTCATTATTCTTGCCCATGCACCTTTACTTTAGAATGCAAATTTAAATGGAGCAGATAGTTACTCCACAGCTGTTTTCTGGTACTTCAGCATTATAACTAATACAAACTGATTACATTTGTTTCACATACAACCTGTTACACTCAGCTACAGTAGGTGTACATGTATCAAAGCTTGGAGCTTACTGCACATACCTACAGTAGGATGTATAAGTCGGCTTATGTGCATGTACGTGAATGCTGCCTCCACACAATGCAAAGTTTTATTGCATGTTCAGATAACTACATATAGGCTGCAGGAAATAGGATAAAAATGCATACGTTGAAACGTGCATTTATTGTGTTTCTTGCAAACTACATGCATGGTTGTATCAACAACATACATGTAAATAAACCGCCGCTTATATTGTGGGCTGTACCTTCAGCAAGCTCCTACAGTCATGAGCCTGTGCAGTGCAGCTCTCTGAGCCTACTCGAAAACACATCACAAACTCATCAGGAAATTCACGCATCAGGAACTCAATAAAAATTCAGATGACAAAAAATGTTTGAAGCACGGTGGCCAATATGTTTTTGAAACACATTAGGAATGCATAAGGAAGTCAATCAGAAAATCAAAAGAAAGTCATGTGAGCTCATTGTGTCTTGTAAGGACATTGCAATAGAAACTCAATATCTATTTTCATAAGGGGCTATCCCTCGGGAATTTACGGTTGGTCTAGATTGCTGTTCATTGCGACATCAGATGTAAAAAAATATAGTGTGTGCCAGAATGTCATTTTGCAGAAGCTTGTTCTGAGCCGAGCATATGAAGAACCGGATACGTAAACATCTTTTCTCCTTTCAGGCACGCAGGCAAACTTCAATGCCAGAGGCATGACTAGCCACTATGTCCGGACCGAAGCCTTGGAGCTACCTGGGAGTAGCAGCACCAGTGCCAGCATCAACACCACCACCACTGCCGCTGTATCTATCTCCTTCACCACAACCACTGCCACCACCACCGCCTCTCAAGTGCCACCACAAACACCAGTCCTGGCATGTGTTGTGAGCCCAGTTCCAAGTTATTCAGACTATAAGAAGGAGGAGGACGACGAGGATCCACTGTATAAGCCATTCAACAAAGATGGCTTTGTCGAGTAAGAGTGGTTTTCCCCTTGGATGAGTCATAAATCAGAAGGAACATGCACACTGCATCACGCCATAAATGTGAACACAGCACCGATGCCGTACTGTAAGCGCAAACGCAGCAGCGGTGCCTCTTACTTCGAAATTGTTTTGGCTGGCCCCAATTTCACGTTCCAGGTTTATGCCCCCAAATTCCACCGCACTATACGTTGAGCTTTAGTCCAATCATGAGCCTGTTAGAAACCACGTGGTATATTTGCTCCATTGTATGTATCAGCGTGCCAAGACGAGTCATGCGAAGGCGAGTTTTTCATCTGCTTACCGAGCCCTCGCGTCCGCTCAGTCCGCTTGCTGCTACTGAAGGGAGCCTTCTTAAATACCGTTTGGAAGCGATGTGGCAAAGAGAGCCCAGGATCAGAACCAGTGGCCATTAAGATGTGTTGGATCAAGTGTTAGACTGGGGAGCGTATGCAAAGACCACGAGCGGAAGGTTCGGCTATGTACACAAAGGTTGGATTGAGTTGTTGTGGCCAAGAAAAACGACTTTATGTCAGCGCTGCCTGCGCGCCCTCCAACTTATCCAAACAGTTGACACATTTATGAAATATGCCATGAATGTTTATAAAACTAAGTACCATGTTCCTTTACTTCACGAATATAAAATAGTGCGCTATCACAAGAGAGAACCAGATGCGCAAGGTTAGTGCTCTTCTCTGCGTACCGGAATTTCTTTCGCGTACTCTTTTACAAGGCGGATGCAAGCTTTTCTGAGGTGGTGCTCCACCCACCAGCCTTTGGGCCCTAGTCTATTGCAGAGTGAGATGGAGTATAGTAGTTTTGACTACAGCTGTCCAATTCTAAGAGGAAAAACAACAAAAAAGCTATAAATTCATTGTTTGTGCTAACAAATAGTGCTGCACTGTGTACCTGCTTGCTTTGAGGATTTACAAATACACCAGCTAGAAAATATAACCGAAACCAAAATTGGGCCATGTAAAGAAAGATGGGAAGTGTGCCACACAACTCAAATCAGCATAGCCTTGTGGCGTACCCTACTTATACAGGGTGTCTCACGAAAGGTAGACAAATTATATATTGAGAAAAAAAATGCATCGCAACAAAAAAAGGCTGGTGTAATTTTGGTTCTAGGCCAGGGGCCTAATTAGGAAAATTTTCAAAGTTTGGGATAATTAAGCTGTTAATTATTTCTGCATAATTCATTTTTTTAAATATTGAGTTCAAGGGCATGGTTTCATTCAGCAGGAGGTAGCCGACGTCTACCTCCTGCTTCACGACCGGAAGATTTCTCCTGCTTCGATCGAGCAAGTGTTCTCACGCCACTCCCAAGGCCTTATCTTCACGAAGGAGGAGCCTGCCGCGGATGGCCTGCAGTTTGTGGGTTTGCGCCTACAACCAACACCAAGCGGCCTTTGTTGGAGCTTCCAACAGTGATCACAGAAACCGGTATTCCCCTTGGCGAGCCACCACTCAAAAAATGTAAAATCGGGCATTGTAAATAGCCTTCACTCCTCTTCCTGCACAAACTTTTGCCCCCACCTTTCCCATGCCAGCCTAACTAACCAAATCAATCGCATCAAAAAACCAGGTTACCCAAGTGACCTCACTGCAACCACCGTAAAGGTTTTAATCAGGTGATCACCAAAAGCCACCCTGCCCAAAAAATGTTTTCGGTCACGCCGTATTACCACAACACTTCACACCGCCTCAGGGCTGTCGCCAGAAGGTACGACGCCGATGTCATTTTCTGTTGCCAGTTTAAGTTTGGTTCTATGTGTCGTCTTGTAAATGAACCCCCGCCCACCCAGTCAGGATGTTACAAAACGCAAGGGACTAGCTTCGTTCCCTGTGCGTCGGGGCACGTTTACACTATTCCTTTGTCTTGTGGCGCAGAGTATATTGGCCAGACAGGGTGCTGCATTAACGACAGGTTCCACGAACATGAGAGAGAGGTCAATGGGAGGGACTCACAACACCCGATTGCCGTCCACAATAGGGCTTGCTCCTCATGTTGCCTTGGGCTCTCTTCGGCAAGAATCTTAGGTTCGAACCGAGGTCGCTACGGCCGTGAGATAATTGAGGCCTACGCAATTATACACGCATTCCAAAATGTATCGGCGACTTCGCTTTCTCTTTCTATGAAAAACAAACACCGCC
>JABSTQ010008285.1:0-49088 GCA_013358835.2 Ixodes persulcatus | reverse complement strand
GCCCGCAATGGATACCGGCGACGCGGCTTCCGCCGCGCCGCCTGTCGCTTGACCGGGAAAACTCCACGCATGGCAGCGCGCAGTTTGAATTATCGGTGCGGGAAACGATTTGAGCGTGAATTAACGGGTTGTTTTACACATGTACCTCTACACAGCGTGACCGGACCATGGCGACTGGTTCGAATTATCCAAAAGTTTGAATTAATGAGTTGTGAATTAACGAGCTTTCACTGTACAGAGAAAATACTGGAAGCATTTCTTCTAAAGTCTGCTGAAAAGGACGACGGGGCCTGTGTATAGCAAAAAATGTCAAAGTTCGGTGACTCTCCAACGGTCAGTTTCATGTAGTCCATGTGGGTGATGAGTAAGTTCGCACGGGATAAAGCCCATGAATGCCTTCAAACACGATGAGACATGCTTCATGGCAGTTGGCATAATCCTTTACCCAAAATGGCCTTCCATCCACAAGATTACCAACTTCCTTGTCACTCCCAAACAAACCAAATGTATGTACTCAAAAGGAAACTGTACCACCATGTCTAGAGAAAGTTACATCAAGGATGTGTCCGATGTTAAGAGTGCAGTCTGGCTTTATGACAGAAGCCGTTGTTTGATCTCGGCACTTGTAAAGTTCACAAAGGCGTCGCCCCATGCGATGTCTTTACTCTGCTTCTTCAAACAGCCAGTGTCGTGATTCTACCATATTCGCAGGATGATAAGATTGCAGGGAATACTCTTTTTTATTAGCAAATGAAGGCGTGACTGTAGCAGTTGTGTCAAGGACCCTCAGGACCATCGAGTCAAAATATAATTCGACTACATATCAGCAGGAAACGTTAGTGAGGGCGTGGAATAGCTTTGTTCAGGTTCGGATTGAGTTCCGACTTGTGGCATATTATATTTCAAAGGTATTGTTGGTAGGGATCCTGCATAGAGTTACGTGTAATCTTATGATTGTGAGTTTGTGTGCATTTAAACTGACTCTGATTCAGCTGAAGTCTAAATATTGTTTATGCAATGTTGACGTTTTGCCTGACCTGTTAGCACGACCAATTTTTGTGAGTGGTAGGTGATAGGCAATAGTGACGACATTAATGTTAAAGCAAAATGTTGAATGGATTCAAAGTTCTGGGAGTAAGTGTCCTTCAACGCTATTTCAACTTAAAAAAAAACATTAGTGAAGGGTGATTTCAGATAGGATATAACAAAGGGTGACTTCTCGAAATTTTCTAATTTATTTGATTTTTTTAATACATGGTTGCCCAACTTCTGGGATATACAAATCCACAATTAGTCTTGCAAAAAAAAAATACTTGAAATATAAAAAAAAAAGATTATAGATCATGAAGGGGACTGCCACCTTTACGCATACAGTTAATCGGGCCAACTTTCATGACAAGTACCCTATAGATTGTTTCTGCTAAGTATTCAAGAACTTTTAGGCACACAGTATGGGTAATGCAAGTTTGTTGAAATACTCTGGTTTTAATAATAAATAAATTTCTTTCGTAAAAAAATTTCAAACGAATGATCGACACTGTTTGGCAAATTTTGCAGGCCTGTATCGCAAAGACAGAAATCACAATTTGTATATTTTTATAAAGTATTCTACTCAATAAGATTAATGAAATGATATGAAGTTCAACTATGTGGGTTTATAGTTGTTAAAATAACTCGGTGCAAACTCGAGAAACAAAGAAACACTAAACAAAAAGTTTGGACACCTTTTTAATTATTTTTAAACTCCGCCCAGTAATTCTTTTGTAAGTGGGTATTCATTACCATCGAAAACGTATTGAATAAAGTTGTTAGTGTAGTGAATACAGCCATAACGGCACTGTAGTTGCAGGGGCCTTCGAAATTGAGAGGTTGGTCGAGACCTTGATTGCTGCGGCAATGCTGGGCTGGTCTGGCAGGCGGGGAACTCGGGCAAACGGGACAAGCTGCCGAGAGGGATGAGGTTCTCCTCAGGGGTAGAGTGCCGCGAGGGGTTGAGTGTCTCTTTCACCTGTTTCTGATGTATCGGTACTTTTTACAAATATTAGAAGCCTAATAAAAAAGCGAGACGACTTGCGTTCTATTGTTGATTCAACAGCTGCTGATGTTGTTGTTTTAACGGAAACTTGACTCACTGGGAAGGTGCGCGACTGCGAACTTTTTTATGGACCTAAAAGGTACAATATTTACAGGAACGATTGGCAGGATAGGTGCGGTGGGGGCGTTTTAGTTGCAATTGCGAGTCATATTGATTCCTTTTGTTTAAACGTAGCTAGCGATTTAGAAATAGTTTGGGTGTGTCTTGGTACTAACCACATGAAGTGGATCATGGGAGTTTGCTATAGGCCGCCCTCATGCTCATCATCTTTCATTAAAGCTTTGCAGGACTCCATAAATCTGGTCGTCATTCGCTTTCCCAGTTCGCCAATTTTTCTGTTGGGAGATTTTACTTATCTTGATATTGCGTGGACGGGTAATAACCCACCAACAGGCACACCCTCATCTGCCTCATCTGAATGCAATGATTCCAGTCCTCCGTGCCGCAGTAGCCTCAATGGAAAAATCCGGCCTTATCAGCCAAACCGTCAGGGGCCCATACTTAAGCCCCATCCAGCTCGCTCCCAAAAGCAGCACTGAGTCCAGATTTGTTCTGGACGCCAGCCATCTTACGCCGCACCTGGCAGCCCCGTCTTTCCGTCTCGACCCGTTACCGAAGGTCCTCCTCCAGGTCCCCCTTCCGCCAAGTCTCTACTTCGCGAAGGTGGTAGGGTCTTACTCTTCACCCGCAAGCACGGAGGCTTACAACGTTCCGCCTAGATGGCCGGTACTACCACTTTACGCGCATGCCTTTTGGCCTTCGGCCAGCTCCCTTCGTCATGCAGAGTCTCGCCACAGCTTTCGCTAGAACCCTCAGGGAACGCGGCTTGTGGGCCTGGTCTTATATAGATAACATCCTGCTAGCTCACCCCGACCCAGACTTCTTAGACTCAGCTGTGCAGGACTTTGTCGCCCAGCTCACATACTGTGGTTTTAGAATCAACCCAAGAGATACTTGCCTTGAACCAACCCGTCGCATAAAGTTCTTGGGTTTCCTGTTGGATGCCACCAACTCAACCATCTCCCATACCCCGCAGCGGGTACAAGCCCTCCGGGACACCCTAGAACTTCTCGTCACCCCCCAGCCCCAAAGACTTTACCGCCGCATTGCTGGACTATGGTGTTTTTATTTTTCTCTTTACCAAAGTGGTTATCACGCTCTGCGCTCCCTCTTCGACGCGGCGGCAGAAGCCAAAGTGCCTCCGTTGCGCTGGTGCCAAGTGCTCCAAAAACTTTGGGACTCACTCCCACACTCCGTGCCGTTCATCCCCCCACCACCAGTACACACTATGTACGCGGATGCCTCTTCCACCGGTCTTGCGGTGGTCACACCAACGGCAGCCCTTGCAGTCATCACCAACCCGAGTTCCCGCATCTATCTAAGAGAGGCCCTGGCCTGGCTGCTCGCAGCCCTTCTCGCCCCGCCAGCAACAGTGATCCACACGGACAACCTGGCTTTACGCCAGGCCATCACCAGCGGCCACATCCATGCCCTCCCGTGGCAATTGTGTATGACGTTTTCGTACCTTGCAATAAAGAAGCGGCTTCGAGCCCGCTGGGTCTCCACCAAGCTCAACCCCGCCGACATGCCCTCACGACTTCCGCGCACATTCCGCCCACTCGCTTCTGCGATTGGTTGAGGGCATGCCGGCGGGGGAGAGGAGGTAACTACCTTAAAAGCCAACCGGCTCCTCCTCACGAGCGCAGTTGGTGACACAGAGTGCTAGGAGCAAGACGCTCCCCAGAAGAAGGGTTTCAAAAAAACCCTTCTTCTGGGCATTTTGTCAACCTGAAATACAATTTTGTTGTCAAAGTGACGGCAGGCCATCATTTTCAAATGACAGTTTCTTATCATTTTGACGTCTTACTTGTCAACCTGAAATACAATTTTGTTGTCAAAGTGACGGCAGGCCATCATTTTCAAATGACAGTTTCTTATCATTTTGACGTCTTACTTGTCAACCTGAAATACAATTTTGTTGTCAAAGTGATGGCAGGCCGTCATTTTCAAATGATGGTTTCTTATCATTTTGACGTCTTACTTGTCAACCTGAAATACAATTTTGTTGTCAAAGTGATGGCAGGCCGTCATTTTCAAATGACGGTTTCTTATCATTTTGACGTCTTACTTGTCAACCTGAAATACAATTTTGTTGTCAAAGTGATGGCAGGCCGTCATTTTCAAATGACGGTTTCTTATCATTTTGACGTCTTTCTTGTCAACCTGAAATACAATTTTGTTGTCAAAGTGATGGCAGGCCGTCATTTTCAAATGACTGTTTCTTATCATTTTGACGTCTTACTTGTCAACCTGAAATACAATTTTGTTGTCAAAGTGATGGCAGGCCGTCATTTTCAAATGACGGTTTCTTATCATTTTGACGTCTTACTTGTCAACCTGAAATACAATTTTGTTGTCAAAGTGATGGCAGGCCGTCATTTTCAAATGACTGTTTCTTATCATTTTGACGTCTTACTTGTCAACCTGAAATACATTTTTGTTGTCAAAGTGATGGCAGGCCGTCATTTTCAAATGACGGTTTCTTATCGTTTTGACGTCTTACTTGTCAACCTGAAATACAATTTTGTTGTCAAAGTGATGGCAGGCCGTCATTTTCAAATGACGGTTTCTTATCATTTTGACGTCTTACTTGTCAACCTGAAATACAATTTAGTTGTCAAAGTGATGGCAGGCCGTCATTTTCAAATGACGGTTTCTTATCATTTTGACGTCTTACTTGTCAACCTGAAATACAATTTTGTTGTCAAAGTGATGGCAGGCCATCATTTTCAACTGACGGTTTCTTATCATTTTGACGTCTTACTTGTCAACCTGAAATACAATTTTGTTGTCAAAGTGATGGCAGGCCGTCATTTTCAAATGCATTTGTCCCATATCCCCTTACGACACAATTTTAAAATAAACGTACAAAGATCGTATATTCAGCATTTTTTACATATAAGACATATTCTTCTTGCTGTAAACACCAAACAGCAACTGGCAGTAGTGCGTATGTCTTGCCTTCATGAGCAAAATAATTTTTAATGTCGTTATCTCTCGTAGCGTTATGACAGCGCAGCATGCATCCGTCCCATATCCCCTTACGACAGAATTTTAACATAAACATACAAAGATTGTATATTCAGCATTTTTTACGTAACAACAAGCATCACTATAGGTTCTATACTAGTGACCTACCTAAATGTACTTCTTTTTTTGGTAAAGCATGCACTACTTTGCTGATGACCAGCGTTAATGACGTTATTAATGTGATGCGTGACGCTTGTTGTTTTACTATTTCAGCGGATAGCCTGTGTATGATCTAATCTTCACTCTGCTTTGTTGCCTCGTTGCTCTGTTGTTATTGATGGTGTGCTTTGCTTGGCTCTTGCAATCCTGTCATTGTGGCTTCCAGAGTGTGTATGTTAGTTCTGCTTTGTTGCTTTACTGTTGTATATGACACTCTTACCTTATCTGCCAGAGGCTCCATCAGGCACTTGTGCCTTTATCTCTGCCCCCCCATGCTGAAAAGTATCCGCAAAAAAAATAAAGAAAGCCGCTACTTTTTTTTGGCTAATGCTGGCTTGTTTCTTATGTTGTGCACATTTGGGTACATGTCTAAACCACTAAAAATGAACCTAAATGATCTCTATATACTAGGGCTGGGCATCGATTAAAAGTGTTAACCCTATTGATCGATACTCTTTAATCAATTAATTAATCGATGATCACTCTCATTAATTTACACGCATATTTTTTAAAAGTCGGAATTAATATTTTTTCAGTTTATACATTTGCTTAATATGAGCTAACCTAGAGCGACCTCCCTTGATTGTTCACGCTAGTCTCTGCTGCGCTAAACGGACACTCGAGTGGCGTTGAAGAGGCCGGGATACGTGTAACTTTCTGCACCCTTCTCAAGAGTTACAAATCTTGCTCCTACAGTTTACTTTAGGCTAAATTTTGACCTGGAGTTTGCCCTTCATTCAGGTGTTCTCGTCCAGGTCAGCGTGGTGAAACCGTTTACTTTTTACTATTTTGGTTCGTTAAAATTTTACCGATTAACCGGTTAAAGAAGTTAATCACAATTAAAGCATTAATCAATCGGTTGGCTAATCAATCAATTGCCCAGCCCTAATATATAGCGAGGGCATTTTTTTTTATTAAATTCATGAAATACTGAGTTTATCAGAAGGCTTTGCTTTTACCAAAGCAGATGGAAACAAACAAATTTACTTGTTATGCAAGGCATAAAATCAGTCTTTGGTGGCAGAGACGGAGAAAGACGTTATATTTTTGGCAGCGGATGCGGGTCCTTGAGGTGCAGCCTTCGAGCTTGCAGCGTTGTGCAAAGTTCTGTGTGGCATGCGCTTGCCAGTAGTTGAGCCCATCAAAGCGGACTGCATTCACGGCCCACGGTTCAGCATTCTGTACTTTTTTTGGAGGCTCGGTTGCTTGGCCAAGGCATGGGCGACCGCATTTCTTGGAGCTAGGCTTATTGCACGAGATCAGTGCCAGTCCAACATTGTCCTGGAAGCCCAGCATGTCCAGCACCTTTCTAGGTGGGATGTGAATCTCGTGGGTATCTTTGAGGTACTCTTGCCAGCTGTTGACTAGCGCAAATGAAACGAAGTGATGGATCAGCCGTACTGTTCATTTTGTTCACTCCTCCCATGAAGGTGTCATACTCTTTTATCAACGTTGGGGATGTGATTTTCACGTGTTCTTTCGTGGATTCACTTCATCGCCTTTCGGTTGTGGCCTCATCTACACCCGTGAACGTTGAAGCAACGTTGACGACTCCATTGTCTTGCCATCTCACGATGGTTACATCGCCTTGTCTCGTGACTTTTGTGTCCAGACTGCCTCGTCCCTCCCAACTCATTTCTTTTTCACTTTTGAGTGCACATCCTTGCAGCCTGTTTGCACGGATAGTACCAACGGCCCAGATACTGACAGCCTTGAGTTCTCGAAGTAGTAGAAAAGTAGTTGTCGAAGAAACACTCAAAGTTCCTGAACTTCAGCGAGTGTTCCACCAATCTCATCACAATTGAGCCACCAAGCCCGAGGTGCTTGTGCTCGTACAATGTACCCGTACCTTTTTCCTGATACAGCTTGAAGTCATTTGCCATACCATCCGAGCTGCAGCGAACGAACACCTTGACACCTTTGGGATTAGGTTTGTTTCGCAGAAATTGCTTGGCCGCAACTCTGCCCGTGGAAGGGATAATTTTTTCATCGATGCTGTTGTTCTCAGATGGAGCAAGTTCCAGACACCTCTGTCTGAGAGCATCCAGCACAGGGCGCATCTTCTAAAACTTATCAGTTGGACCCCGGGGTGAAGATGACCCCGGGATATGCAAGGCTGATTGAAGCTTGAAAAATCTGTCTCCAATCAGAAGTAAATTTTGGGTGGGTGTTCTCACACCTGAACACCCCCCGAAATTTTACTTCATATATGACATGTATGCCATCTTCTGACAAAGCAGAGCTTCTTGGCGAAACTGTCGTAATACATACAATAAACTTCCTAGCATAGCAACTCTGAAAGTATGGTTCTTCGACTTATTTTATTTACATAGAGACCTGCATCGCCTTTCGGCATTATAGCAGGGGTGAGTACATGAAATACATTAAATTCTAACAGAAACATAGAAACACAAACAAACTTGTATATACGTTAAACACATCCTTCAATAGCCAACCTATTCCATTCTTCTATAGTTTTTTTTAAAAAAAGAAAACGCAAAAACATCAGTACGGCAAAGGTAGTCGGATTTTGTTCTGATGGTCCGCCCTTCCCGACATATAAAAAGGTTAGTGTCCGACAGGTGTGTTTACCGCGTCCAAAAACGTGGTCCCTCGATTTCCGACTGATGACGTCATATAAGTGTCATGCCGTCGCCTGTCGCAATCCTGGCGGTGTCCCAACAGCTGTGGTGGGTATGGAAGACGCCTGTTTTGCTGCAGGTCGCTCTTCACTTCGACAGTCCATGGAAGCTACAGCAGTTGGGACGCCTGGGACTCCGTAATGACAGCGACACTCGCGTTTGCTCGAGGTTTTCGCCAGTATTTTTACGGCCAACCGCCAGGATCGCGACAGGCAACAGCATGACACACCGGCTTCTGTGACGTCATTTGTTGCCTCTTTGGGACTACTTTTGATGTATGGGCGGTATAGGACGCTAAACACACCAGTCGGAGATGCGCTCCAGGCACCATACTACCGGGCCCTTCAACTCCCTTGCCGAGAGCCTATGACCCATACGACCACAGAAAGACACTACATGAATCCAGAACGTGCATACTAAAAGAACTTGGAGACAATGTCACTCCTTAAAAGCCCGTCACGTGCATTTAGAGAGGATGCCACAATTATCGGACGTGCACAAACCAACACACTAATCACAGAACATTACAAACACTATATTAGCGGTGCACCACACACACACACTGAGGCATCTACCCTAATAACAAACATTGACTGTGGGAATTCCCAAAAGTTGCTCCTATCACCAAAACCCCACTCGACACCCCACCAGCTGGGAGGAATGGGTCACTCATCCACTCTACTCCGAACCCCTGGTTAGCTCAGTTGGTAGAGCGCTCGACTGGAAATCGATAGGTCCCGGGTTCGATACCCGGACCAGGCGGATTTTTTCGGTTGCGCACCAGGCACCTAGCTGTGTTTGGAGATTTGTGTTTGTCCTTTGTCCCTCTTGTTCCCCTTCTCCAGGGATTATTTTCGTCATTACTCTTTATTCTTTTTGGATGCGAAGTATGATTGCATCATGCGGAGCATGCTCGCTTGCATGTCGTTCGACTCCTTTTGCAGTTGAAGTAATTCCTTCTGCCTTTTCAGTCTTTTTTTTCCATTTTTGCGGCCGTTCCGTCTCTTCTTGGTGCATAGTCAAAAGCTGCTGCATAAGTGAGGCCGCTGGCCGCTCGCGGCTTTTGCTTTGCCCGATGCTAGTGGTACTGCTGCCGCCACTGCTGCCACTCGCGGTCGGGCGGCTGCTGCTGCAGCCCGCAGCATCCGTCAGGCTCACGCTTTGCGATCCTGGGGAATGGGGCAGCACGAATTTACTGCCAGTTTCCTTTGTGGCGCTGTCCTCATACGGCGTGTCATCATCGCCTTGGTCCCAGGAGGCAAGCACCTTGGCAGCGTCTTCCGCCTCGTCAACTAGTGGCACCTGTGTATAAGAAAATATCAAAGACAACATGTCTATGTCAGGTATGGTGTACTAGAACTGGGAGGTGTGCCAAGCGCTGCTCGCTCCCGGGTGCCTCCATCGGACACTGCCGTACTGTGGCGCTGCTACTGATCAATCCGTGACTTCAGACATTCCAGCAAAGCTTGGCTTCCAACTACCAGATGGTATTGGGAAATCATTTTAAAATTGCTTTTCTTGCATTTACGAAAGACTGGGGTTAACCTGCTGTCATAAGAGAGACGACGTCTACTCCAAGAAATAGGTGCTAAAATTTTGATTCCGTACCCCTTTAAAGGAATGCTGAACCGAAATCTGGATTCCACAAAACATGGCGGCAGAAGCGTGCAATGGGACACTACAAACACCAATCTCGGCCAGGAGCATCTCTTGTAGGCCGTGAATGTCCCGGGTTAGGTGCTCCAGGGTGGAATAAGTGCGCTTATGCAGGTAGGGCCGGAATCTTGGGGTGCTCTGCTGCATCACCCGAGCAACCCTGTCCCACTCCGACGTCGTTAGGCAGGCTCTGTCATAGAGCTCCTGCATCACCCGCACATATTCGACGAGGGTCTTGTCCGGTTGCGGGGTCCGGCGCTCCAGTTCTCGCTGGACTCGAGATTGGTACCCGGGTGGAAGAAATTCAGCTTGAAACTTCTGCCGAAAGTCTTCCCAGGTGAGGAAGGGACCTGCAATGCGCCACCAGCGTGCGGCGCTCGCCTGGAAGCCACGGGCAGAACCCGCGAGCGGACATATTCGTCCGAGGCTCCCGTGGCGAGCTCATAGGCCGCCAGCTCGGCCAGGAAGTCGGCCACGGACTTCCAGTCATGATAACCCGTGTACAACGGAACCGGCACCTGGGGTCGTTGCCCTTGCCGTTGCGGTCTGTGGTCAGCCAGGACCAGGTGTTGCACGACAGTGTCGCAGAGGTTGGCCACCTGAGCCATCAGGTCCATGGACGTCAGGTCAGGCCCTTCTCCGCTCTTTCCCTGCTCTGCGGCGGTTTTGTGGCGCATGGCGAAAGCGAGTGCAGGACAAGTGAAACAGAAAAAACACAAAGGAACTGAGGAAGAGCATGTAATATACTGCAATATGTACAATATACACAACGACCAAGCCAAGATGGCAAAGATGACGTCCGGTGGCCAAAGTCTGTCGAACGACCACATAGTCCTATCGAGCATGGCAAAAAGTGAGAGAAAAAAAAAACCAGGCTAAAATGCCTGAAAGGGCTACAAGCCTGCGGTCCAACCTGCTGGGGAGCAGTAGGCCTTGCGTGGAGCACCAAATAATGTAGGGTTTGTTGCTTACCGCTCACCCGAGAGAAGGACCAAGGCAGATAGCAGAAAACACACCTTTTTGCTTCGCTGCCGGCGAACAACTGACTGCCGCCCGAGCCCGAGTGTGGCTGGCGCGCTTGGTGTGCTTAGGGCGTGAGTTCTTTTGCGCAGAAATTGGCCGCAAAGCCCACAATCTTTAACATCTCCCTTTTTGTGATCAGCATCATTTTGCATCTTTCCAGCTTGTGGTACCTTTGAAGTTCTTAGGCATTCAGAGATCTTTGCCAGCTTTTCTAGTACAATAGCAGTAATCAATTACCAACCACACTTGTAGCATACAGCTGATCAGCTAAAAAGTGGACCGGACAGTTGTTCATTTGGTATAGCTTGTCAAGCACATTAGTTCATCCAATGAGAAAAAATAAATAGCTTGAGAAACAATAAATAGCTGGTATTGCTGGACCAGTCATTTTTGTGTTGAGTTTACCTCGCTTGTCTGTACACACATTTCAGCATCAACTCACTTGCACCTTTAGAAAATACCAGTGGGTAGGACGTTCATCCCAAACAAGGTGTTTGTCCTACTTTGAACAGAACGTCTGTAATTGGGCTTCGAGGCGGGACAATGATCAAAGAAAGCATTGTATGCCAATGCTTGCAATCCAAAGTCAAGTAAAAAGGAGGCTATTTCTTTGCATTTGTCATTTTTTTACTTTTGGGGTTTAGATTTTAGGAACCGCAGGAAGTCCCGCTGCAGATCATTGGACTCCTGCACGATGGCAAACTGGCGCTGCCTTTCCCTGTGTGTCCTTTCTCTCGCTTCACGAAGCTCTTGCCTCTGTGCCCTTCGTTCCTCAAGGACCAACATGAGAAGGTCCACCTGCTTGCAGGGGCCCTCAACTCGTTAAACGCAAAGTTGGAGCCGAAAGTTTGCGGAGCGCGCCGATTGGACGGCAGCGAAAAAAACCGCGAAATCATTGTCACGATAGGCCAATCGGTGCGCTCCGTCAACTTCGTCCGCAACTTATGTGCTTTACGAGTTTAGAGGCCTGGAGGACTTTTTATTTTGGGTGGTTTCTCTTGCGGTTTTTCCGGAAGATCCACCGTCTCATTCACGTCCTGTAATTCCTCAGGGGAATCGTCTTCAAGTTCCTGACTAATAGCCGTGTGCTTATCAGAAGGGCCCATGATACATGCATAACTTAAAAGGGTCATGCAGCGATATTGGGTTTGAATGTTTCTCACTTTGCACAGGAATACTGTACCTAGCATGACCCGAGTATACTCGAACGCGATGTCATGAATCCAGAACTTGTGTTGTTGCGTTGTAATTCCAAGGATAAAAGCGTACTACTGTTTTCAGTGTCCCGTTCGAAAAGCTTGATGATGTGACGGAACCACAATTCGGACGTACCCTCCGCTTGTGATGACAATTGGACACGACTCGACTTAAGCTTGTGACAGTGAAAGCCTCGGCGAGCATCCGGGCAGTGACCCCCAAAACGCATACTACTAGTACTTCGGGCAGTGACTCGTTTTTAATCAAAGAATGATGAAAACAGTCAAACTCTAGCAATGTGTTGAGCTCAGCACATGCCCTGTGCTTTGCCAATGGAATACCTCCACCATATCTCCAGGAAGTGAATCGTCCACTAAGCTGGGATCGTTGACCGGCGGGCAGCCCAGGAATTTATGAAGGTCGTAGTAGTAAGGCCAGGTTACCTTTCCAGATCCGGTTGTCTGGTTTTTCTTTTTTGTCCTGTAAAAAAAGAAGAGTATTTGAAGTAATAAGCGTTCCTTTGTATTTAGCAACTGAATTTGGCTTGTTGCCGCCTAAGTACAATATTTTGTCTGCATTTTCTTCTACCACTGAATTTAGCCATACGGAAACATGGACTGAAATATTTGGTGGAAAATTCAGTTTCAACCAAAAAGGGGGTTGGCAATGTATTTTGGCTGCAACTAGAATTAGAACAAGTGAACCAAGAGCCCTTCTTGTCACGTTCTGAAAAAGAATTGCAATTTTTTGTGTGTTTTGTTTTAGGAATCGTCTATGCAAGCAGTGAAAAGAAGTGATTTCCTTAGGCCGACGTGCCAAGCCAACAAAGGACATCTGGTACACCCCAGAAGAGGACTAAAGCCTGGGGGTCTATTGAGGTGAAGCCAAGAGCCTTTCACGCCCAATTGTGGACACCTCGGCTGAGATTTTAACCCGCCAACTGGAGACCCATAGGTCAGCATTTTGCCTCGGAGACATTAGCGCCAAATAAGGTTGTGTTGATCAAAACAATGCATTTATCTGCTACATGTCGTTGCGACATCAAAGTCCGCATTTCGTCAAGTGTAAGCTCGGCGAGTGCGTTACGAGAGTCGGCGAGCGAGCTCAGATGAGCAGCAACTTGAAAACTGGCTCACCTGTATGTCTGGTTAAGGTTGTCGATGTTGTCGCTCACTTGCTTCCGGCTCTTCTCAATAGAGAGCCTCTCGAGACCGATGCGGATTGTCTCGTACACTCCGCCGTTCCTCCTTTGTCGCCAGAGTTCGCCGATGTTGTCCTCCCAGAGATGAATTAGCGACCATGTTTCCGCCTCGGATCAGTAAACTCTAGAACCTTTCTTACAGGTGCTGCCAGTGCTGGCACTCAAGTTCACAGGTCCACCAGCCGAAATCATAGTCACAAAAATGCTCTGGGCAGGCGAAGCGAATGACTCGTCGTCGCTACTCAGAGTAGAGTATGCTCACTACTGAAAGCACAAACAGGCCGCCATTGTGTTTGGGCCACCACAGCTGCCTGCTGTCGCGAATATAAATTTGCCGCTACCGTCTTCCGTCAGATTTGTGCTCACGTTTACTTTATAATTTTTGCCTTGCAAATATTCTTTTTATAATGATGCAATAAACGAAGCAGAATCATATATGCTTGATTTTTATTAGGAATCCATGGGTTTGAGGCTACTCTCTATAGCTGTAAAGGGAGGTCTGCGAGCTCTGTTTATTCTAAACCCTCCTTTAGCGAAAGGAACTTTTGTGTGCCATGTGAATACAAACTCCATCTCTCTTTATGATAGGGACCTGTGCTAAAGATACCTTTACAACGCCTGTGCGAATGGGGTGATTGGTACCCTGACGACTTGGGCCCTCCACCTGTTTATGCACTTGCATAGACTGGAACAGCCCATTTTATGAAACAAAAAATTAGTGATGGTTTGCTGCAGTAGCTGCCATAGACATATGAACTTGATGGTGAGCCTGTCTGCGCTGCATTTACCTAGGAGCTGGTGTTTGCTCCAACATACTGTGGCACCTTCTGTAGTAGCTTTACTTCTTGTTTCAAAGCTATTGATGGTGCCCTGACGCACTTTTCGTGTTGTTCTGAGACTATATGTAAAGTCTCAATGATTTCGCGTTTTGTCCTATCTTGAGATCTGGCCAAGATAGAAGTGGCTTTAAGCAGAGCTTCGCACCTGCATTTTGCAGAATGCGCGGCTAGGTTGCCTGGTGCTTGCAGTTGTCCGCATGCATGTTTGTGTTCTCAGAGTCTTTCATTTAAACATCTTACGGTCTGCCCGATGTAGGATTTGCCGCATGTCAGTGGTATTTTGTTTATCACCCCTTCAGCACATTCAACAAATTTGCGTTTGTGTTTCACTCCAAACAACGTCTTGCCCTTTGTTTCGTCCTCCAGTTTATTCACTTCTTTGCATAATCCTTTGAGCTTGAAAGGGGCAGATAATGCCACCCTAACTTCAAACTTTTCGGCGATCTCCTTTATTCAATGTCAGAAATTGTGTATGTATGGCAGTACCACCAGTGGCCTTTTGTCCACAATCTGCTCCTTGGTTTTGCTTTTTCCTGTCAGATTGGAAATGCATTTTTCTGCTACGGCAACCAGTAGGGGTTCTGGTAACCGCTTGTACCTAGTCTGCTTGTCTGCCTCCCGAGGCCTTCTAAGACTCCGTTGGGACATGATTTTTTTGTATAGCTTGCCAGATGCATCCTGATCCAACACTCCTCTTGACTAACTTGGGTGTTTCCGGAGTCATACAGTAGTATTCCTTTCTCACCTCCTGTTTTGTACATCCACCACGTGTGTGTATATTCTTAAAAGTCATGTTGATGTCCAAGAATTGGACATCAACATGTTCAATTCGTCGGTCGGTGTCAGGGGCACAAAACGTGTATGGGCGCATTGCCTTTCCCTGAATACCTGCACACCGGGCGGCACTGTACAATAAAAGTGCAATAAAATACAATACAATACAATACAATTGTTGGCTACCTCCCTCAGGTAATTGAAAGGTGAATTCGAGTCCTTTGGGGGTGGGGGGGGGGGGGGGGAGGCGTGCACCTCTTGAAACTTCCCCGTGATCGTAAACACATAATTATAACTGTGCAAAAGCTGTTTTAATTATAAGTTTACTATGCACCACCAACAAGCCCACCTCCAAACATTACTTCTCCATGACCTTCGAGCATGCTGTGTCTGCCATTTCATGTATTAGAAAACAAACCAAAAAATCGTCAACATATCTGAAGCACTTGCTGACTCCATTCTCCTGGGAAAACCGCTTTCTCCTGAAAAAACAGCTGTAACTTCCTGTTTCCTTTTGCTATAAACAGGTCACATAAAGCTGGTGCTATGCACGACCCTCTGCAGATACCTTCTTTTTGAGTGTATACATTGTCTTAGAACGTGACATTTAGAGTACTGAAATAGGTCTGTAAGAGACAGGAAATCTCTAATGTTGATTCCACAGTGGTTTTGAAAACTTAGAGCCATAAGCGTCGATGCCCTCTTCCACTGCCTGTATTGCTTTTTCCTGTGGAATGTTGTAAAACATGTCTTTCACATTCACCGAAAAAGCTGTGATGGGCTGGGTTGTTTTCAAAAATTTGATTACTTCATCGGAATTATGGACCAAAAACGGATCTTCAATTTGCAGAAGTGATAGGTGTTTCTGTATTTCTCTTGCTGTTACATGTTGCCAGGTTCCTTTGTCTTCCACTTTGACCCGGAATGGTCTGCCTTCCTTATGGGTCTTTTGGCGATAAACCTTTAATTCCTTTCAGCCGTGTCTTAGACTTTTTAAAACAAACTGGATATTTATACCATTTCTAAATATGTAACCTCAAAGTAAACTTTCGTTATAGTGTGCTTTAAATACGTAAAGTTTGGCGCATTATGGCCCTCGTTGCTGCTGCGCCAATAAACTCCTAATCATCATCATCCTTATGGGTCTTTACCGCAAGGAAAGGAGTCAGAAAAAGATTCTTGCTGCCTTTAACTTCTTTAGCAATCTTAGGCCGATTGTTTCACAGTGTCGTACCACTTGTGCTCTTGCATCTTGCGATTTATTTTGCGATGGTATGTAAAGTCTTTACCACATCTAACATGCAGAATGCCCTTCTCATCGAGCCTACAAGGAGCTGACCGCTGTGACTTGCAAAAGAATCCTAGCAAATGCTAAATTTTAGACAACCTTTTTGTCAAAGTTATGTTATCTGCGTAGTCACTTGGAATGTTGTGCTTCACCTGCTCGTGATCATTCCCCAGTGCATATCCCACTTTATGAAGTGGGATGAAGATTAAGGAAAACAATAGATTATATTTTCTATTGGTAAGAGCTCACTTTGATAATTATAAATATAAAGATTCACACAGATGTGCAAGGTACAGTTTGATCACTATTTGTCTACGTACCTCCTTGTTTTGTTTTGGTAATTATTGCAGAAGATAGAAGACCCCTTATAGCACATAGTGCGGCGGCCTCACCATGTACCCCACCGTCAAACACAGTTGTGAAATGTTTAATTTCCTATCCAGCGGGAATTCACCAGGCTGGAGGAGGTTGCTTTCTATTGCCCTTCGAAGGGATGACCGCTTCCAGACATAGCTGTCATGGGCCCCACCAGGCATGCTTGGGTCTATGTAGATGATCCGTGCCTTGTAGTCGCACACCTGCAGAAGGCAGCAACGCAAGTTTGCCATATCATTCACATAGAATCCTAGCACACTGATATAATTATTAAAGAATCAGCAATCCAAGGCAAAGCCTTTTCCGTATTGCACATTTTCTTATGCATGGAGAAGGGAGGAATACCTTTTTCTATCAGTGCAAGCATTGTTGGTCCAAGTTAATATTCTGCTTTTCACTCTAAATGACCTGCGTCTTCACCTGCATATTTCTGTCTCGCATTTCATTTGCTCTACTCTAAATGTCTATTTTTGTGGGCTCGATATTAAACATTGAACACTGATTTCATTTCCGCCTTGAACGACGGGGGAATGCCAAGGAAAAAAGCTGCTTGCACAGCTTGACAGGCTCCAAAGTCAAGAAATTAGATAACAAATAAAACAATGTACACTATGCAAATTTTTATACAACGTTAGATGTACTAGAATTTTGCACACACAAGACAAAAATAATTATGCACACATTTCTACAATGTTGGGTATGTCGCTTTTATTTAGGGAAGTGATGTCGAATCCCATTGATGTGATAAGATTTAACAATTATGGGCTCTCGGTGGTACCCAAGCTGCACTGGGACGAGAGCCCGGACCACGTCGAACCCACATCGCATCTTGCTCACACCATGAGGTGCCTCTCGAGGGGCGAGACCAGAATCCAGGACGGACTCAACCGGTCGTCCCGGGCCCAGCATTGGGCAATGCTTCACCCCCGTTCCCGCTTTAGCTGAGGTGTCGCAACATGGAGAGCGACGTTTTGCTAATGGGAGCCCTGTCCCCTGGAAAGGTGACGACGCGACTCTCTGGAATATCCTGGATTCAAGTCATCACGGCATTCGTGCAGTTCTACTGCATCATGTGCCACTGTACCTTTCTCATGCTCATTGCACTGTGGATGTTCATCAAGGAAGTCTCCAAACAGATAAGACTGCTGACGAGTTGGTAGTTCATGTTGATTAACGTTACAGCGCACCAAGCGGTTTGCGGTTCGATGGAACCCCTGGTACGGGGACCTACAGCAAAGAAGACACACCGCAATACCGTTCGTATTTGAAGCTCTTCACGTGCCGGTGATGATGCTGAGACCAACTTCCTTTAACGTTCCTGCAGCTCGTTTCGAATTGGAATACAACAGTCCGCCAGAAACGTGCCTCGAAGAAGTGAAAGAGACTTCGGCAAGTTCAGTCCGGTTTACTCATATTGAGCCCAGCATCACAGAAGCCAAGGGTAGTCTACCAGCTTTCCGGCCAAGCGACATGACCGAAACAAAGAGCAGGTCCCCTTTGCGCACCCCTCCTTCCGACAATGTTAACATCGACGACTAGTCACACCCACGTCTCCAACCATATCTCCACACACGTCCTCAACACAGCGTTGGTACGTTGGCCCGTCGACACAGTGTCGGCACAACGGAACACGGAAGAAGCAGATGACAGCGTGACTGAAGCTCGCCCAACGCCAGGGGCTGTGGTCTCCCTACTACCTGAGCCCGAGTCACGCCTTCGTACCTTTCCTGTGCCCTCCTCCGGGCTTCTTCGCCGCTCCCCCGGGACCCACATCGGGGCCCTGCGCGGACTCGGGTCCCCCGGCTAGCTGTGCCGAGAAATCAGCCTGGGCTCATCGCGGAATCACAGGGACGGCGAGGACAGTTCCGCCGAGGATAACAAGTAGTGCGATGGTCGTTTGTTTTCTTTTCAAGATCGGACATGTCTTATGCAAGGCTGAACGCTGGAGCGGGACCAGTCCTCGATGAACTGGCGCACTGCAGTGATATTCGTGAGTACTTGTCAGACTGTTCGTGTGTGAGATTCGCGACAGTGGGTTGTGATTTATTTTTGATTTATTTAGTACATACTGCGGACCTTTCGAGGTCCAAGCAGGGTGGGTGGTAAAGATAAATAACGCTACACAAAACATTGGTTGCACATAAAACAAGAAAACAATGGTGGAAAAACTGCTGCACAGAAATACAAGATATACAAAATATACATATATCAAAATCTAGTAAATCACAAAGTTATAAAAATAACCCATCAAAATGTACAATGACAAAGATAGCAGTGAAACTACAAAGCTGAAAGCTGAAAGGTCCATCAAGATATACATTGACAAAACGATTGCAATGAAACTATAAAGCGGCGAGGGTCACTGGGATAGATAAAAAGATTCCAATGATGATGCAAAATCAGGTGATGAAAACAGTTCCAGGGGCAATGAATTCCACTCTTTTATTGTTCTTGGGAAATATGAAAACATAAATGTATTTGTACGTGCAAAATAGGGCGTCGAAGAGTAGCGGTGATTGTGTCTTGTTTGCCTGGTTGTAAGTGAACTAACGTAAGAACAGGAATTTAGAGGAACCTTGACTTCGGATGAAGGACAGTTGATCTCCTTGCCATCTGGGTTGGAGTGGTGGATCCTCCGAGACGAAAGGAGTTAGTGTAAAAAGCTGGACGTGTAAGGCGATCACGCAGGGTTCTTGCAAAGGAGAGGACGCAGGATGCCCTGATGAACTACTTCAGCCGTTTCGGCGGAGCGGTGGACACCGTGGTGATGTGCAACGAGCCTTGGACACACGCTTCCCCCCCACACTGCCTCGCGCGGCCGTGGGAGGTAGTGTGGTAGATGATGTAATAGAGAAGTTTCAAATGTCTCTCTTCGCCACTTTATGCAATCTGTATGGTCCATAGCTTTGACTCTTACAAAAACAGAACCTCTCCTTCCTCTATAGCTCAAGTAGTATGACCCAAACTAGAAACATAAACTGTGACTTTTGTCGTGACCCGAAAGTACAATGACCTGTTGTCTTGACCAAAATTTGAAACAAAAGTGTGCTGGCATTTTTCGAGGACCATTTACTTCCGATTTGAACAATGCAGTTACTTCAGCGATTTGCATTTTTATGGAAAATATGCCAGATGAAAGAGCAAGATTATAAAGATCTATTACAAAAGGCAAAATGAGGTTTTGAACAAATTTTATTGGTTTAATATTAAGACTATCGACATCGGTACTAAAATTATTCCGTAAATTTAATATGGTTGGGTATACTTCACTTTCGTTGGTAGGATGAAAAAAGATAGATTCGCAAACTCTTGGTATGTTTTTAGCTGCATCACTACAATAAGTTCCTGCGCCAGCGTGAACAAAATATTTATTAAACTCGTCTGATAATGCATGAACCACACTTCTCTATACCATAATAATAAGCTTTTCTATTTTTTCATGATTAGAGGTCTTGCCTGAAAGAGCAGGAAGTCTCTTCCAAAGCAAGTCGGAGCGCTTCATGCATTGATAGTCAAACTGATGCGTATAGTAGACGCGCTTTGCATGCCTTAAATCCATGTTTAGGCAGTTCCTGAAGGATTTGACTTCTGCAAGCTTATCAAGGTTCTTTGTTTTTGAAAATGCATTGTATAGGCTACTTTTCATACGCATTGGTTTTAGGTGATCCTCAGTCATCCAAGGCTTACGGGCTCGTTTGTTGGTTCTTAATGTTTTTAACGGGAACGAAGATGTATACAGATTTATGACAATTTCAATGAATATATCGTAAGCTTCATTAACGTCAGTTTTTTCTAGTATATTACTACAGTCTGCGCCTTCGATATGTCTTCTAAATGTCTCTTAGATGCCAAGCCGCAAGATTTAAATGTGTCAACGTGTCGGCGCGTTGCTGCAAAGTGTCGACAACCTGTGGTGGTCCTCTTCTTGTACGCCTTGGCCCCTGGTGACGAACAATGGCCAGGCCAATCACCAGCGAGAACTGAATGACGTAGTTGAGCTGAGGCACGTGCAGCAGGTTCAATCAGTCGCCAAGGAGGGATGGTGATCGACTGCAAGATGTCAAGCCACAAGATATAAATGTGGTGAACTGTCGCCGCGCTGCTGCCGCAGTTCACCATATTTCGCGAATGAACTGTGGCATTCAGGAATATTTAGTGGGCATGAATTTTTTCAAATTAGTGTGGTATACTATGTATTGGTTACCATAGGGAAACATGTTCGTGGGATCTATTTTCTGCAATATTATTCAAGTCGCCATATTCGCAGATACGGTCGAACCTTGTTATAACAAAGTAGCACAGGGCGTGCAAATTTGTTCGTTATACCCAGTATTCGTTATAAAAGGACACCAAAATTTGCATAAACACCCTGGCAATCGGGCCCATGCAAAAAGCGCTCGAACGTGCTTAACGCTAAGATATAAAAACGCGATATTGCGGAATTTGAGCGCCATAATAAACATGCAAGTCCTCACCTGTAACCTCGGGTTGTATTTAAAATATTGAACCGGCACATTATGAAGTGAATTTACAACCGAGGAACAATGTTGCCCGAGTCCACAATTCAATTTATTTAAAAAAAGACGTTATCTTCAACTAGTGGGTTTTCACAGCATCGAGGAGAATGAAATTCTCGACGGTGGCTTTTCTAAGTAGCTTCGCAGCTTTCTCATCATGTCTGCTGTATCCGCACAACTTGTCTCAGGTTCTTCAACATCGTCTTCTCTGTCACTTTTGCTGTCACTGCCGCTATCATCCTGGGGCAACACAGCACTATCCACGATTTCTTGGTCTGTTAGTTAGGGCACCACGAGCAAGTTGCCGTCGGCAGAGACGAAGTATGATATCTGGCAACGTCATCTGATTTCACGGTGTCTCGTCAAGTTGCACCACTGGGTCTTCAGGATGTACTTCGTTGGAAGGCAGAACGAAGCCGGCATCCACAAAACAGTTCCTTAATATTGACTGCCTCACATCGCCCCTAGATCCACACAGCATTGTCAACGTTGTCTTCATGTTGATGGCTGTGGTTTGCCGCCGGTCGATGTCGAACACAGGCTGTGTCACCAAACACTTCCGATAAGAGCACTTCAAAGAATGGGTGATGCCCTTATCCAAGGACTGGAGGACCGACGTTGTGTTGGGTGGCAGAAACTTTAGGCGGACTGCCTTCAGTGGGCAAGGTACCTTGTGCGCCTAACAATTGTCCAAAAGCAGAAGGACTTTCCTATGATGCTTCTTCATGTCCTCATCGAAAGCCTTCAACCAATCCTCAAAGAGCTTCGTCGTCATCCAGGCTTTTTGGTTTGACCAGTAATCAACCTGCAGATTTTGAACACCTCGTAGGCACATGGGGCGAGCAGACCTTCCGATGACGGCCAACCGCCTCTTGTCGGAGTCGTCCAAGTTGACCGTGGCAGGTTTCGTTTTTCACGGCCAATGACTGCTCCGGCAACAACTTGTTGAAAACACCAGTCTCATCGACGTTGTAGACATCACGCTCTTCATATTCTTGGAGTAGAGGTCGGAAGTAATCGAGCCACTTCTTGCAGGAGTCCAAATTAACAGCGGATCCTTCGCCAGACTGGGTGTGGCACACAATCTCGTGCCGGTTCTTGAACCGTTGGAGCCAACCGCTACTTGCGCTGAAGTCATGATGCTCCAAGAGGCACGCTAGACTGATGACCTTCGTTTGCAGAAGGGCACCAGATACCAGCAAGCTTCGCGCTCTCACGTCCTTAAACCAGGAGAACAAAGCCTCTTCGACGTCGGGGTAATAGAAGGCCTGTCACCTTTTAGAGTGCTGTTGGTGTGGGTCTCCTCAATCTTCTTTCTTGAACTTAAGATTGTAGACAACGTGCTGGGTGGAATCTTGAAGTCCCGAGCAACATCTTTCTTGCGACCACTGCCTACCGCTCTTAAAATTTAAACTTTTGTCTCAAGAGACGGAGCTTTCCGCTTCAATGTCGCCATTTGCAGCTCCCCGATTGACTGCTGTCGCCTTGGCACTCTAGTGTTTGATGCCGCTTATGGAGGCGCCGCCGGCGTGCCATCTTTCAGAGTTTATGCACCCGGTTCATAGATGGCGCCAGTCACCTCCCAAAGTGCTCGTTTGAGCGTCGGGCAATTGGAATCGTGGAAATCAGCTCGGAATTTAGGAACACTGCCTTTTTACACAGTGATTTATAGATTTTCTAGCTTTTTTTTTTGTGTATTGTACATATTTCGTGCCGTGCGCGGCCGAAAATAATTTTGCTATAACCGATACCGCATCAGATCTCGTGATTTCGGTTTCATTTTAAAGGTAGAACTTCCATTGAAATAAAGCATAGCCAACCAAAATTCGTATTTACTTCACTATATCCGGTACTTCGCTATATTAGTGTTTGTAATAATGAGGTTCGACTGTATTAGGTCCCTGCGAAAATTAAGTCGTTCGTAGTACTTGTTGAACAAACTTATTCTGTGTTGAAGTACCCTAAAATATATATCTGAGTTCAACAAGACAGCTTATGCATGTCATTGTGTATTAAGGCCTTGAAGTCAACAAGTTATAGGATACTCTTTGCATAGACTTATGAAAGGATGGTCATGTCTGCTAGTAACACTACAATCAGAAACATGTTGGCAGACAGACGTAAGAACTTTAAAGTGCACTTCCTCTTTTCCGATTGCCACATACAGAATTAACCCAATGTTATCGCTGCCACACACCCATTTTCCCTTGACTAGTCAGAAGCCCAAACCTAAGGGAATCAACCTCCTCTAACTCTCACCAAAGACACAAAAAATGCTCTGTACAAAATCGCTCACAAGTTTACCAATCACAAAGGTGTTCAGAGAAAAATACTTGTACAAACGTAACTTACATTGTTTTCGCTACAAAATTTATTCCCCAGTGTTCACTGGCCGTACTCATAGTAGGAGGATACGATCCGACAAACCTCAGTGAAAACGCATACAAGGCCGTTTTTCACGCACCACAAGCAAGTATGGGGCAGCGTCGACCTTGCCAAAGGCCACTTTTGTCGCTCTTCGAGATCCTGGCTCGAAGAGTTTTCTTGTTTTTTTATTTTACTCATTTTAAATAGAGTAAGTGGTCGCTCAATGAACATGTGCTTTTATTCTCAACTTGACAGATCAAAGTATGAACAATAATTTGACAGAACATTTCAACTAGGTAGCTAAACAAGATGTGGGCACGGGACAAGGTTGTAGGGGTAAAAAAAAAAGAACAAATTGAGGACATATATACTTGGAACACACAAAGAGGACAGGAAAAGGACAACTGTAAACAGCCAAATTTTTCCGAATTTTGCAACCTGAATAATATCATGAAAATGGGTCCCACGAGTATGTTTTCTTATGGTAACAAATGCACAGCACACCACCCAGATTCTCAAGATTTCGTGCCCGCGAAATATTCACGAAAACCACACTTTGCCAAATTCGCGAAAGATAGAGCCTGCTAAAATAAAGTCGTTTACAGCATGTGTTCTTTATGTAGAACCCTTCTCACAGTCTCACTAGACATTGTCTTTTCTAGTCAAAGTGACCGAGTGAACAGCATTTTTGACACTTTGATTCACTGCAAAGGAATCGTTAGTTACTACTCAATTGACTGCCAAATGCGACCATACACAGTTTGTAAAAAAAGAGGAGAGCAAAAGATGAACACCACCACTTACCATCATAACATTCAGAGATTAGTGGTGTTTTCGGCATCAATGGCCGCTTTGGTAACTGTCTGCGTGTCTCGCGGGCCCAGCATTACGACCAGAGTCTCGTCCACACACCCAACGAAGCCACCAAGCATGCAGTCGGCTCGGGCGAAGCCCTCTTTGGTGGTGGCCTTGCTTTCCGCATGGAAGTTGATCCAACAGCTGCGAAGGCACTCGACGATGGCAGCCTCAACAGCTCTGGCTGCCCGGTTCACAGTCCGGGCGAATGAAGGGTGGTCGTCAGTCGTTACCATGCTTCGGAACCAGGGCCCGCAAAGGACTTGCTGTTCAACGGTTATAGAGGATGCGATTGTCCGTCGCCTCCATAGTCTGGCCGCCGAACGAAGCTCATCGCATAGCCAACGCACAACGGCCTTCGATAACCAAATCCGTCGCCAAAAGTCCTCGTTGGGGAGTTCAAAAGCTTTCCGGTTGTCCCAGCAGTGACGTCGACGGTGGCGGTAGATAAGTTTGACCGCAACGTATGGCATCGCCATGTTTAAAAAGTTTAACTTCGCCTCGGTCCAAAGCGAAGATCTCGGGCCCAAACCACGGCTCTTGCAAAGTTCTGAAACGTCGCACTGTTGTTACTGATAGCTTCGACAAACAAAGTTTCTAATTACTTTTTTTTTTACACAAAGTTTGGATGGATTTGGTGTGTCAACAGGTCGCCTAGGGACAATCCACGAAGCATTAATTCTAGCGTGGCGTAGGGACGTAGGGACAAACGGGCGCTACATGGTCGGCGCAACCGTTCAATCAACGCGCTGCACGCGCGCCTCGATGAACTTTGTTACATTCAACGAAGTTTGCCGATCTCGAAGAAATGAGGAAGTTTTAATGATTGGCATTTCGCTTGGCACGACGTCATCGTTGCGAGATTCCAATTAGCGCGTTCTGCAAACTTCGGGCTCAACTTTGCGTTTGACGCGTTTGGCGACCCTACCTGGGGGTGCTTGCTGGAAGGGGGGTGGAAAATGTCATTCCAATCCTTTCGAATATGCAGCATCCTCTCTCCCGCACAAAGGAGTCACTTAGGTTTCATTTGCTCGGACAGTTCAAATGGGATAGAGGAGCTGCACGGGGCGTTGAAATAACATCGCAGGTGCATGAAACACAAATGCACGTTGTTGTCTCGGCCCCGCTGAACTTCTTCAATCCTTCCCATTCTCCACATGGATGGTGGTTTCTTGTCCTCATGTAGGAGAATGAGGTCCCCGTTCCACAGGTTTTTTTTACGCGTCTTGGTCGACCAATGTGCAGAGCAAAGTTGGACGAGGTATCTTTTTTGCCACCTCCTCCAGAACTGATCTAGAAGTTTGTCTGTGTAGCTAATATCTGGGGACCTGCCCTCTTGCAGAACTTGGCATGTTTTCCACACTGGCTGATGGGAGCGCTGTCAGACGCAATCCCGACAAGAAGGGCACAGGCTTTAAACCTCTGTCTCGTGTGTGGAGTGTCGTAAGCCAAAACCAAGTGTCTAGTGTTCACGATGGCTTCGACCTCTTGTAGAATGGTTGGCATTTCTTTGAAGCCAAATCTTTTTTTTTTTTTTCAAGTGTAAGTCGTAAGCTGCGCTTCACTGTGTTTTCTATTGTTTCCCAGAAGCTGCCCCGCCACACTTCTCTCTCTGCAATAAACTTCCACTTGAAATGAAGTTGTGTGCAGTGGTCCTGGAAATGTAGGTTCCTCAGGACGTTCCTTATGCCACGCAAGTCCTTTGAGGTTCTTTTGAATGTGAGGGCATTGTTTATGTACACAACGCTTTGCAGTCCCCGACGAGCAGCGAAACGTTAGAAAGCCATAATGAAGGCCTGGGTTGG
This sequence comes from Ixodes persulcatus, assembly GCA_013358835.2. Taxonomy (NCBI): domain Eukaryota; kingdom Metazoa; phylum Arthropoda; class Arachnida; order Ixodida; family Ixodidae; genus Ixodes; species Ixodes persulcatus. The sequence goes on along the minus strand of JABSTQ010008285.1, from coordinate 23,205 downwards.
ACGCCTAACACACTGTAATGACGCATCAATTGCTATCAGCACACCACCTCCCATCTTTCTCCTAGTAGAGAATTTGTGAAACACTGTAAAATTAGGTGGGAAGAAATCAGTTAAGAATTATTCGAACAAAGCCAGGTCTCAGTACAATAATAGACGCATCAGTGAATGTTATGTCAGAAACACATTTGTTAGCTTCAAAATGTTTAGCTGGGCTTGTTGGTTCATAACTGAAAATGATTGCAAAGGAACGGGGACAAGTGAAGAAGTGGACGACAGGTGAAGCAAGCCCCGTGTTGTCGTCCACTTCTTCACTTTTCCCCGTTCCTTTGGCGCTCATTTCCAGACATTTGTTAGCTTTCGTGCGGAGACCTCGGACATTCTGATAGTAAATGTCTAGGTTACGTATCTGTTCCTGCATTATCGGAGAGAGGTGCTCGGAATACCGCTTGATATGTGCGGCTCTCAGTCAGCTGGCCTGTAAATTCCTTGAAGAGGCTTCCCTCTGGCCTGAGAAGGGGATAGAAAAGTTTCTGGCATATATAGTAGTAATAATAAAAAGAATAACAATAACAAGGAGACAGAAGAAGAAAAAACGGCGTGCCAAAACGGGGACGCCGGTACACAAAGATATATGTTGTATACGTATAACTGACTTTAAAGATGCAACCAGCTGCTCTTTAGGGGGCGGCAAGCGGGTTAGCGTTTAGTCAAGGAACACTGGTGCTGCAGCACCCCCGAGACATCACGTCGTGGTTAGCTTAGATTAGCTCAGTTGCATAATTGCTCATAGACAATGCTTGTTTGAGTACTACCCCCCTCTGCCCTCACGACTCTCCTCCCGTCGTTCGGAGCGCCGGACAGCTGCTATGGTAACTGCAGTGTATTCTATGGAATACATATGTTTCGGAGCGCATAGTCTAGATGGCCTTCCACTGTTCTTTATGGAGCACACAGTTGAAACAAAAATCTAGGTGGCACTTCAAACGACGGGAGGCGGACTGAGGTGAGGGAGAGGGGGAACTCCCCTCCGCGGGAGTTCCACAACTGAGGTAATTAGTAACGTTGGGTGGAGCTGCGGTTGATTGGTTGTACTGCATACCGCAGCACCACGGTGACGGCATGTGGCGGCTGTACAGCTGAGGATCAGTGTTACCATCCGTCTAGCAGATAGTTAGTTTTGGTTTTGCCGTAGAAGCCGAAACCAAACTTCGAGCCGTGATATTTATAAAACTACACGCAATATTAGAAGTAAAATTATACTTTGTAATTCAGGGACAACAGTGCCTTAGCTAAAACAGTCATAATCCAGAATTAAAAAAATATTGACCGGAGTTGCCCTTAAAGTCGCTCTTCGTGAGAGCCCCAGTGGAAACGACACGCTCTGTTTCTGCAATTGATAGTGGCAAGACTAGGAGTGTCATTGCACCTTCTGCAGTATCTTGCATAGGATTCGCACCTGCTGAATCCTTGTAGTTGTAAATGTTGGTTCAAAATTCGACGAGAGGCATCTCTGCATTGATGCTGTCAACTTGCTGCAGGTGCCTTACCTGCTTTTCAATTCGGTGCTCTGGGCAAACGAATATGTTATGTGGCGACGCTCTTAATGCTTTGCATGCAGGTTTAAGACAGATTCTGCGCTGATACCTCTCAGTTTGCTCACTAGAGAATTAGTGTTTGGGAGCCGTTTCTGGAGGTCGGATGCACAAGCTGTAATGAAAACAAAGCTTTGCTGCTTCAGCGAGTGTAACTCTTCTGTGCTGAGGTACAGTTTTTGGATGTGGTCAAGAAAACTGTTTCCTATGTCGACATTATCTGTACCCAAAAATATTGATTTGAGGTTTGTCAGGTCCAGGTCATGGAGTCTATTTCATTGTGCTGTCGCAACAGACATGGCATCAGTATCCTGGCCAGAAGGTGCTTCTCAAGTTCTAAAATTCCCAGTGGGTCAACATCTTCTCCTTGAAAGAGCTTACCGTATTTACTCGCACAATGAACGCACTCGCGTAATAAACGCACCCCCCAAGTCGGCCCTCAAAATTGGGACTTTTTTTTTACTCGCATATTAAACACACCCCCAACTCGGACGTTAAAATTTTGACCCCCTCCCCCCACGCGCGCAAAATGAAGGCACTTTTTTATCCTGGTGCAGCGAGGTCGCGAATGCATGGGCGAACAAAGCGCCTTGCAAAAGGCGTTAAAAAATATAAAAAAAAGATCGAACGGAAGCAAGAGAAACAAACATGGAGAGAAGCTTTTTTTTCTTTTTTTTTTTGCACAGCGCAATTTGGACTTTGGGTTGCCCGCCGCACGCAAGGAGATAAGAAAGAGAAGCGAAGAAGCCCTCGCTTAAAGACCGACCTACGGAACCATTTTCCACAAGGTAGGAAAATGCCCCTCGCGCCCCTCCTCTTCTCACCCTCTCCCAAAAGTCACGTGATGGCAGGGGCTTCTTTCGTGTCGGCTTAAGCCCCTGCCATCACGTGACTTTTAGGAGAGGGTGAGAAGAGGAGGGGCGCGAGGAGCATTTTCCTACCTTGCGGAAAATGGTTCCGTAGGTCGGTCTTTAAGCAAAGCGCGCATAATGAAGGCATCCTGCCCTCGATCCTGCCCTCGTACCCTCCTTGCACTTTGGAAAGAGAAGCGAGAAGCCCTCGAAGTGAACACACTTTTCTATCCTGGTGAGCGAGGTCGCGAATGCATGGGCGTGGGCAAACGAAGGAGCTCGCGAAAAGCGGCAAAAAGAAAAAAAAAAACCCACGGAACCAAGAGAAAAGAAAAAACAAAGAGGAGCTTTTTTTTTTCCTTTCTTTCTTTTTTTGCACAGCGCAGTTTGGTCCCGGGGTCGCGCGCCCCGCGCAAGGAGATAAGAAAGAAAAGCAGAGAAGCGTAGGCAAACAAAACAACTTGCGAAAGGTGGGGGGGAAACAAACAAACACGTAAGCAAGAAAAAAAACAACAACAAAGGAGCATTTTTTTTTTTTTTGCACATCGCAGTTTGGTTTTGGAGACGCGCGCTGCGCGCAAAGAATAAGAAGTTACGTCGATTTTTCCGGGTTAAAAGGTCCGTTCATTCTGCCAGTAAATACGGTATTTATTCTTCCGAGGTCAGCGAGTTTTGGATCTAGGAACAGAATGTATGTGCAGTTCCTCTCATCAAGGTACATCTCTTTAAGGAGACGGACACTGTAGGTCTTCTCTGAAACACTCAAGTGGTGTTCCTTGAGGGCATCATATTGCTATAGTATGCGCTCAATACAGTCCGCAATTACTAGCCACCTTGTCCCTGAAGGCGAAAGGATCTTCAAAGGCTCATCCTTTTTGTGTGCTGCGCTACTTTCACAATAAATAATGCCTTGTAAGCAGCTTGTCCTGTGCTGCTGTGTGCAAAGTAGTTGCCAGTTTCTTTTATCGTAAACTCGAGGCTTGCAGGCATTGCCTCCATTGCCTTTGACGCAATAAGATCCAGCGAATGGTATGCACATTTAATTAGCATTATTGAAGGGTATTCCTCCTTCATCTTTCTCCACAGAGAATTCTCGCAGCCACACATTGTGTTCGCGCTGTCAGTGGCCAGTCACACGCAATCCCTTACGTTCAGTGAATTCTCACGAAGAGCTGCTTGTACTGCATTATAGATGGTGCCTGCTTTTCCATCCTTCGTCTCCCTCAACTCAATAAAAGTAGCTGTGACCCTAGACGTTTTGCTGTAGAAGCACACTGACACGCATATAAGTTTCTCCACTGATATGTCTGTTGACTCGTCAAACAAAGACGAGTAGGGCAGGGCTTCCTCACAATCTCATACTTTCAAGTTTTGAATAAAGTATGGTCCAAGAACCCTAATCAAGGCTGAGCACTTTGTTCTGTGCATTACAAGATGTGCCGGGGCTCGCCTTTCAGTAGTTCGGAAAGTTCATCCATGCACTTCATGGACGTATGGCAGGCGATGAACGGAGCGATTTTCAGAGCTAACCCTTTTTCTTACGAATCGGCCGTCGGAGCAGGCGTGACAACATCACGCAGCCGCTGCCAGTCACTTGGCACTACCCCGTTACGATGCTTTCCTGTTTCCGTACGCTTCTTGAGATCGGTGTAGTGGGCCCTTATTTCGCAGCAGCAAATTTTGCACCTAGCTTACTTTTCATTTCCTTTGCCAGCCGCGATCCAGTCTGAAACAAAAAAGTGACATAGTATAGTTTATTTCTGCTTGTGAAATATGCTGTGGCTTGCGTGTTGCAACAAAATATGCAAGCTGCCTTTTAATTTTGCATATCATTTCGAACTTTAGGTCCTCCAGCCACTGCTTCCGGAATATCTGCCGCACAGTCGGGTGCTTGCCCATAGCTAGAAAGTGATTAAAACTATCACTCTTTCGCTTCTTCGTTTAGTTTTGTATTTATAACTTCACGCTTGACCGCAACCGCCAGCCGGTGCCTTCCGCAGTTCTCGGGCAACTTCCCACCTCCTGTGTTCCTGCCAATTGCAACATAGACTTTTCGAAACACTGCCAGAATTTGCCTTTAAAAGGACACTGACACCCTCCCAAAATATTTTAAATTTTTTGCCATGCGATTTATTATGGTGTTCGAATACTACCCAATCAATATTTTGCTACAGCGTCACATATATTTTTAATGAAGTCGAAATATGCAACAGCTTTTTTTCAATCAAGGTATTTGCAGCTTTGTAGAAGTCACAAAAAATGGGTGTCATATTTTTTGTGTATTTTTAGTATTGAATGGGTCCCTTCGATGACCCATGACTGATTATCTTTTGGTGGTTGTGTCTAAACCATAGAAAACGGCACGTGACCACAGAAAAGAGAGTGAGCGCGACTCAAACCGGCCAGTTCTCGATTAGCGGTTTTTGGGTGGAAAGAAAATGAATTTCAAGCTGCATATTGTGTTCTGGGTAGTTGAACTCTCTAATGTCATGCACAAATAAAAACCTTGGCCACCATAAATACCCTGTCAGTGTCCCTTCAAGAGTGTCGTGATGTCACGGAACAAGAATTCCACTCCTCTTTATTGCGATTCGCAAGTTCCACCGAATATAGGCGGTGCTGCGAAATTCAAAGATGGCGGTCAAGAGGGGGATTGGTTCGCCGTGGGCATCGCAATTCAAGAAATCTATGTGTTTTGAAAAAGATAATATTGCGCGATATACTTCAGTATCTCGTTAGTCTGTTTCTTAAGAAGCACGGGCAGGTAGCCAAACATTTGAAAAACAGCTTGTAGCCGCAGGCCACGTGACTTTAGGTTGCAAAAAATCGGCACCGGCACGGTCGAAAAAGGGATTGTTTCTCTGTGGGCACTGCGTCTCAGCGAGACCAGTCTTCCCACATAAAGTGTGATGCGACGGGCTGTCGATTTTTGTTCTATGATGCATGGGCAGCCAGAGCATTTGGGGACCACCACTTACTGGGTGTGCAATGTAAGCATGAAATAATTAGCGCCCCGACCACTTTGATACGCCGCTAACATGCCTTGCAAGAAGGGACGGCGCCAGGTTTTTCATAATATGGGGGCAGTGGGGAGGCGCACCACATTTTTGGGTAGGCATGGGCTTTCAATTTGTTGACTGTCGCAATATGACTAAAAGAAAAAGAAAAAAAAACCAGTGGCGACATGTTGGTAGAGTTTAAGTCGCTTTCGGCAATGTCAACTGCTGGCACCGAGCCTCTTGGTGCATTTTTGATATATATATATCGGCTCAGTTTATTTCATTATTTTACAATGTGTCTACAACTGTGCTTATTGTAGCATTTCACATGCAAGATATTCACATATTTACATTTTGCATTACTAAATACTGTAAACGACTTAATTTTCGCGGGCTCAAATTTTCGCGAATCGGGCCAAAGCTGAAAATTCGAAATTATTCGCGGGTTCTAATTTTCGCGAATCGAGTGTAGCTTCCGTAGCGTTCACATATTGCCCGAATTGTTCGCGGGACGTAATTTTCGCGAATTGTAGGGGATTCGCGAAATTCGCGAAAATTGGGTCCTCGCGAAAATTTAGTCGTTTACAGTAAGCGCATTCACACTTGTGACCCAAAGTTCACTGAAGGCGAAATCGTCTGTTATGATGGGAAGCATCGGAAGCATGACGTCACTGACGCGTTGCTCATCTGCTCTTTAGGCAGTTCCCTGCACCGCAGAAAACCGGAGCACGTGAATGGTCACGGAGATGTAGTGATGGTTCTCACGGCGACTGATTTATTCGTGCTGCTTTTCGTCAGCTGCTTGAGGGAAGCCAATTTGGGACATCTTGTATGCCGTGCTGCGAGAGTGGAGTCATAGTCTGCCTTCCCTTTGAAGAGCTTTTTCCCAGTTTCGATGGCCCTCTATCAAAATACAGCACTTCCACTGTCCTGTCTATTAATAGTAGAAAACGTTGCACCACTCATGGCAACATTGAAGCTCCTGGATGTGATCAATGTAAACCAGCGGTCCACCATCTCCAAGAACCAAGCTGTCGTGAAGGCCTCGGGTGAGAGCTGTCCCGTCTGTACTAACAACCTGATGGCTGAAGCCACAGCATGATTCAAGACTGCCACTGCACTGGCAACATTCATTTTCTCAAAATGGTAGGTTTCCAAATTCTTTTCCTTCAGATGAGGTTCAATTTTCAGGTCTTGGCGGGCATCAATTGCAGCCAGCAACTTTCATTGAATGCTGCCGTGTGACAGCTAACGAATGACATTTTGGGGCAAATGTCATTTGCTGGTAATGACATTATTTTTCCTGTGTGACAGCGGTATAACTCAAACACTGATGCCTTAACTTTGAGGCCCAGACTTCGATTAGACCAGATTGTCTATAAAGAGGCAGAATGATCAAATAAGCATGATATGAAGTTTTCCATCAGGAAGGACAATATACACCAACTCTACAAACTATCCGGTATTGTTGCAATGTTACACACTGCTGTACCACGCAGCAGCTTGTGCCACATAGCAGATGGCTGCAGACTTGGCCGACACTTGTGTATTTTGCTGCGACCAACCAGGGGGCAAAGCTGCCGTCCAAAACATGCAGGTGCTCATTCGCGCACATTTTATCAAATAATGCTGTCACGCCCGCTGGCTGCTGGTTTGAATAGAATTGTTCATGACAACATTCTTAAAGCCATCTTAAAGCCACCTTAAAGCCAAGTAATAGCACTGTAGAAGATGAGCATGCGTTGTCGGCAATCTGCTGCTTGAGATGGTAGCAAATTTCACTCCCTCCCCTTCCAAGTGGGGATTGCAGATTTCTTTCTTTTTTTAGCTTTCATGCCTCGTGAGCATGCTTACTCCATATTTTTCATGTTTCTCTTTTCACCAAGGGTGGCCGTGCTTTCGACTCCTGGCCATGTTCACACATTTCTTTTAGATTTAAACCTTTCTTTTAGTTTTTCCATCAAAACATTAGTATGATCGAAATGGATGCAGGATCACTATCTGCATAGAGTGTACTAAGCAAACAGCATTTACCCTTTTCAAGCACTTTTGTACAAAGTGCAAGCTGCAGCTCGCGGTTTAGATTTAGCACGCCCTCATTTTCGGCCTTCAGACGGAGAATCTTGGCTGCCCTTCTGTCGAGCTCGATCTTCACTCTCATTACCTCTGGGTTCTTCTCTTCCTCCTCAGAGTCACCTAGATGCTCCACAGCTCCCTTCAACTTGTCTTATTACAGTGCCCCTCAGATGCCCACAGCTCTTTTACAGAGCCACACTACTTCAAAGTAACTGCGGAAGTATTCATTTTCCCAACACTCTTGGGCGACAAGGGCTTTGAATGCCCTGTTGAAGTCATATGGATTTGAAGGACTGGCTAATGGTGAATTCCACTCGTAGATCCGGAGCGCTTTCCAAAATCCGCGAGGGAGGCAAGATTCCGCTCCGTGGGACCCGCTCCGAATCGACGAGGGGAAGATAAACTCGCCTTTTCGGAGCGACCTCCCCCACACCCCTCCCCATCGCTTCCCCCTCCGCCGTTCAAAATGGCCGCTGCTCGAACTTAACAAGCCCACCAACGCCTGATCCGACTGATCTTTCCGACGCAGAAATAACAAGCGACACAGGCCGGGCGAAATTATACGTACCACGGCGCTCATGTCGCAAATAACGAAGACGTCCGCGTTCGGCACCGTCACAAACCTTTCGGCCGCGTCGAAGCGGCGGGGCACGGACAGCGATTGCTAGCGGTGGAGTTCAGATTTCTGGTACGACTTTGATAAACACAGAGGTAACAAACCATTACTTGCACGGTCGTTGCCTAATTTCTTCTTGCTTTATTGCACGGGAAAACGCCGGCGGAATGCCGTGTAAAAAGGTAAACAATTATTGGCTGCGAAATGAGCAGGCCTAACCTTGCATCTGCCTCCGGCTTTCCTGTCGTTCTTCCTCTCACGATCACAGATGTCAGCGCTTACGATTTACCACGCTCCACAGTCCCGGCTTTGTATCCCTGATCTACGCGAGGTGCAAGCGTTCGAGCCGTCACAATCCTACGTAAACAACCGATGCACCCGAACAGATCCAACTCGACGACCCTGACGACCCGTCGGGCCCGCCGACCTCGCCGCGCATGCGCACTGCCGATTTAGAAGGAAATCACGTGGGGCGCTCTGTCAACTTCCGGAGAGATCTATGAAATCCCGCAGAGCAAGTTCGGCGGAGTTTGAGGCGCTCTGTGAAGCGGGCGTTGCCAGAGATCTACGAGGGGAAGATGACAAGCTCGAGCCAGATCTGCGAGTGGAATATGCGCGCTCCAAATGGAGCGCTTTTGGAGCGCTCGAGATCTGTGAGTGGGATTCACCATAAGTGTTTTATAAGTTTCGGGGCCTCATCCGGATCGGACATGTTGTTTTCCTTTCTGCGCAGCCACCTTTGCCATGCCTGTTTTTTTGTGGAAGTCGCAGATGGAGATTTTACTCTGGAAACACTTGCTTGAAGGCACCTATTCTTGCCTTGCTGTAATCTTCCATCCAGTACTGTGGAGACCAGTTATCACGCCACTGCTTGAAAACGTCTAAAGCCTCAGTGATACAGTGGGCCGTATCTAACTGCGCAATAAACATACCAGCTTGTCTGTATCCTGATGGCATTTTCACAGCAAGCAAGGAAGGTGGTAGGGCATGGTCACCAGTTTTGTGTAGACAACCTACTGAGCCTCCATAGTTTCTCATGAATTTTGTCTGGAAGCAGAACAGCAATATGTCCTCACACTCACTGGCAGTGCTGTCTTCCACGCCGTCCGAGTCGCTGCTACCCACGCAGCTGCATGCCGCATACAGCCAATAGACAATGAAGCATTGGGGCTCCTGATCTTTTCAATTAGAATGCTACTATTCTCTTGATCAACCGTGCTGAAGCAGTCTTTTTTAAAAACAGCTTGGATCTTGTTACTGATATCACAATGTGTCTGGAAAAAGGCTCTGCAGCTGCTTTCAGGTTTCCCTTGCTTAAACAAAAGTATGTCGTGCACATAATAGTGCTGGCTCTTTTTTACATCTGATACAGATGTAATTCCTTCCCTTGCCAACACTTGAATTCACTCAGTAATGTCCCAGTCCATGTTTTGGCTAAAAGCTTCCACATCCTAAAACCATGGTTACGATGGGAATTGCAGTCGGCAATTCTATTGTATACTCTCCTCTCTTTGACCAGTCTGCTGCTCTGCATCAAGTGCCTCCTGCAGCTGCTTGGCCTTGTCTGCTTTGAGCCGACCCTCTTTTATTGGCTGTATGTTTGGGGCACGTCCACCTAGAAAGTAGGAATTATTACTTACATTTAGCAGACATCAACCGAGCCACAACAAAGTTGTCTGCACTTTGCAGTTAGTGGCAAAAGGAGAAGCTGATATCATCTGCATAATGCTCGTGGGCTTTTCCTAAATCCATTCATTTATTAGGAATACCTATGGGCCCTCAAAGGGGCATTACATAAGGGAAAATAAATATAAAAACAGTTGTCACAAAATATCCTCTTTACACTGACTGCACACAATCTTTGGAAGGCTGCTGGATCTGTGCATGAGATAGGAACATTTGCAGGTGCATTACCATGTAACATACGTGGTCTTTTTCTTTCTCCCGAGTCTTTTTGTAGTATTACATTCCAAACATGCAGACTTTGACTCTTTCTTTGACAACTCGAAATTATACATTTGTCCAGAGAGATTTGAGACCTTTAGTGTACCACGAAGAAGACGACATTGGCTGAAAACAAACAATAAAGACAATTTATTGATGGTGTCTAGTTTTATGCATGGCAGAGGGCAATATCAAATCTGGATTTAGTTTTTGTTTAATGGCAACAAAAAATCTTTAAGGTATGCTACCTCTGGCAAGAAATTTTGGCTCTCCTTAGCCAAAATAATAATAATAATAATGATCAATCAAGAATCAACAATCAGTTTTATTTGATGCATAGTAACGGCCATCTGGCTGTGGTACTAGCACACCCATAAACTATGAAATATAAAAAAACGCACTAGACCCAATACACCTTTCCAAGAAACACTCGACCCCAGGGGCAGCAAACCGTTTTCGAGCCCATTCACTGGGTTTGAGGCTAGACTGTCACCGGCGTCCCTGCTAACCCTAATCGAGTGGACTGTGATTTCGATAAGCGCAGCCTGCGTAGGCTCAGGTTCAAACGCTGCTGTCGGCTAAATTCTCGTCTTTTCCAGCTGTATTTTGTGTTTAATGGTGCATGTATTTTTCCGAGGTCACAGAGAGAGCATTGTACCACATTTGAAAAAAAAAAAGCAATAAAAAACCTATAAACTATTTTTGTTGGGTACGCTCGCGACAGAACGAATGCGACTGGAATGTATAGTTCTAGTTTTTTGTTGTTTTCTTTACGTTAAGTTTTGACGGCACCACGCGATTCGCCGCATGTCAAACGACAAAACGCTTAGCTGTTAAAAATAATTTTTTTCACGCTCACAAATAACGTGTTTACCGATAGACAGGACACGGACATAGAATTTAGCAAGTGTTAACATTCAAACAATATATTGTACGTACCACACGATGCAGCGTTATCCGAAAATAATTTATTTGAGAAAGATCTCAAACAACACAGTCACAGTCGACGGCAGTCACATCTTGAGGATCGGACGGAATCCAAGATGACTTCGTCTTGGGGCACGTTTTGGGAAGAGCTTCCTTTTTTCACAACAGCACCAAGTCAAAGGAACGAACGCGACTGACCCGTTTCCCACCCCAACCCGGAAAACTATTTTTGGAGATGACTGAGGATTCTACGCGGATTATTTCTGGGAGGGGGGAGAACAATGTTCGCAAAATCGCGTCAAGGGCCGTTCGGCGTCCTTCACCTTCTTCGTTTCCCATGAAAGCTTGAATGGCAGACACTTACCAGCCTTATTTCTCACAATGGAAGATAACACAGAAATGGTACGCAGCACGCATAAAAAAAATTAAGTGGAAACTTTCAAGAGGGGCTAGAAAACGTCGAATGCAAAACCGCAAAAACGTAGGTAGAGAACAGCGCTGAGCGAGTCATCACAGTCCCAGAGGGTGGCAGAAAATTTCTAGCGAGGCTGACCTCAGACAACGTAGTAACACGAAGAAGCATTTTTTTTTACAAAGTTCGCATTATTTCGGGAGTTATGAGCAAATTAAAATTACAAAATGAAGCATTAAAAAGCACTCTCCGTGACGTATTGGCTGTTTCTACGGTTTTCATACTATTTGTTTAGTTTATCGCTTTCAAAGCTCGTTGAAAACTACTCTTATAAATAATTATGGTAGGAACAATAGTACTTATTATTCCACATTCAGAGGGAAACGCCTGATGGATCTGGACAATTGGAAAGCCAGGTCTGTTAGCACCATGCAGCGCCAGCACACATCCAACTGTTCCGCGCCTTGGGAAATTAAAATATGATTCACTATTATTTTTCGGCTTTGTCTTTGTTCCCCAAGTCTCCTGAAAAACTGAAAAGGCAGGGAGCGCAAAAAAAGCAGGTCCGTAAATATCTTTAAGGGGCCCTTAAAATTTCTGATAGCTTCAACAACCCCCCCCCCCCCCCCCCCCCCCCCCCTCCAAGCAGGTATTACCTCATGAAGTGGCATATTGTATGCACTATCCTGACTAAATAAGCCAGAAAAGCTGTCGGAAAAACCACATTAGAGACCACCTCACCCTTATAGCATGGCGAGGGGCGTCCACCCAAAACGCAGCAATGCTGCTTGTTTCCGTACTTTTACTTTTATGTGCTCTTACCATGGCATTTTTGAATATATACATGTTATTAGCACTGTACCAACGCACATTCAGCTCTAGTAAGTTTTGAAGATTGAAAGCTATTAAGTGCTTTGTGTCAGCATGCCCTCACTATTTCTGTATGACCAATGCAATGCATAAGGAAACTGAAGACTTCATCTTTTTTGGGGGGCTTGTCAATTGATCGATTAAAGCCTGAATCATGATTAATTTTTTAATCGGTCGAATTCGAATGAGAGGGCACAAATTAAGACTTGAATGTTTCCCTCTCCCCTTCTTGTTACTGCAGTGCTCTCCAGAGCGTAAACATAAGCCACTTGGTAAGCGAGTATCACACAAACAATACCGACATTCATCATGGTTAAGTCGGGGGAAAGAAAGATTTTATCGAAGTCACGTGACCTTCGATGTGGAGTTTAGCTCCCTCGCGTGTATATTTGACGACATTTTCATACCTCGTGTTACAATGGGCGTGAAACCCGTCGCACCGTTCAGTCACGACAGTTCAACAAAGTGTCTGCGCCACTTAGGTGGACAAAAGACTTGCACCTTCACAGGGCCAATTTCCGGCATTTCGCCAACCCCTGGTTTTTCCTAAAAATAGAAAGAACGCATTGGAGTATGACGCAAGCGGGTTAGCTGCATGTACCTGTCTGCGGTCCCGGTGCCTTGGGCTAACAGCGGCCCTTTCTCTTGAACACTGGCGCGAGCTGTATGGAGCACCCTGTGCTTACTGCCGATGCCATGGTAGCAGAGGAAATTGCGTACCATGTAAATAAGTATTGTCACCTTCTTGCTTTTGTTCAACCAACGGTGGTGTGCGGATCGCTCGTCATGGCGGTGGAGGCATGTCACTCAACTCTGTGACCGATACTGGAAGCTAAGTAACTGCGCCGCAACCGACTCCCACTCCGCCACTGGCAAGTCCGACAAAACTCCTACTGTGCTACTCCCAACAGCCGAGGTGGGGCAGTGAGGAGACAACAAAGAACTGTCGCACGCATCTTTTTTGACGGGAGAAGCCAGCAAACCTTTGTGACGGAATAACTCTCACGACTGCAGCTCAAGCTTGCTGGTGAAAAAGGTAATACTGTCCACCGCTTCGGAGGAGCACGAAACGTCACCAAGAAAAATGGTGACAAGTACCAGTGGCTGAGTAGCCAGACTCATTCTCCCTTCAGAGGTAATTTCTTTTAATGTGTAATACTGAATTTTGTACCGAGCAGACGTACCATCAACCCGTAGCTAGGCCCATTTCGAAGGAATAAATTCTAGAGCATACATGACCTCTACGTAGCACTGAAAATGACATGACTCGGGCTACAGACAACTTGCATCCGGGTTGGTAGCGACCACGTCCGCTATGCCCTTCACGCCTTTCGCCAGCTTCCGGTTCAGCGCCAACCGTCTGCGCTCGTCCTGGGGGTCCACCCAGCACCGCGGCAGCACCTTGAAGATGAACACTGTGGTGCCAAGTGTCCTCAGATGCTCCACGAGGTCCTGCAAATGAGCGAACAAGCTACTGTGTCCAAACACCGCGCTATCTGTGTGAAATACAAGACAAGTCGGGAAGAGATAGACAACGTACCAGGATGTCGTGGCAGACTTTGTCCGGTTGCCTGCTGTTGTCGAGGTCGTTACCCCCGACGTAGATGACGAAGAAGTCCACCCGCCTCAGACGCCACCCCCGAACCTTCGTGAGCAGCGATTCCGTGGTGGCCCCCCCCTACACTAAACGTGCAAGTTCGCACGTCACATGCGAACCACAGGTGCCGTCTGGTCAGGAACTTCAGCTGACTGTTGCCTACCAGAATTCCTTTCATGACTGCAAAATGAGGGAGCAAGAAACGGGCCAGAAACCAGGAGCGCAGAACTGCGAGAAGGAGACAGCCGACAAGAACAAAGAAAATGATTGGATCGGATTCTGACAGTTCTTCACATTGTCAATGTTGCCAGTTTATGCCACAAATTATTCCTCTGCATTTCATTTCGTGGCACTATTATAAAATAATGCACAAACGATACGCACGTGTGACTACCAGTGTTAGTGCTTTTTGTGGGTTTTCCTAAAGGGTTTAGTGTCCAAAAACAGGCGAGTACCGGGGTGTAACGTTGACCGGGACTCTCAAAACAAAACAAGGGACGTTTTTTGTGCTGTTCTTTTTTTTTGTTTTCCGATTCTCAGTTCGAAAGATAGTGATGGACGAATCTTTCTCTGAATCGAGATTCGGAAGAATTCGGAGGAGCAGCCGGTGGCTCCGTCCGTGGCATCGGAATGATTGTGAACATTGCCAGACCAGGTTGATGAATTTTTCAACTTTTTGTTAGATGAAGCCAAATACACTTCACAAAAAATATCATAGCATAGTAATTTAATTATTAATAAGCCCCATCTGTTGATGCTTTGTTGTTCTTGGTTCAGTTTGCTTTCAAAAAAGAGTGTATGCCATGATCCGTAGCCAGCTTTGGCGATAAAATTAGTTTCGGTTTCAAACAAGTGCTGCCTACAATTAATAAAAATACCCCGTGCGCGCCCGTTGAAACCGAGTCTCTTTTCAACACGTCCATGCTTGGCGAGAAGCAGTGATTTATGCACACACCCCTATCACCCCCCCCCCCCCCCCCCCCCCCAACCTTCCGTGGTTGAGAATCTTGGATAAACCCCTGGTGAGAAGAGTGCCAGAGGGAACACTGGTGTTCAGGTCATTCATCCCATCACTAATAAAAGTGATGTGCTCAGAGCTGCAGTTCCCTCTTGTAATTTTAGCTTCTGTGATTGATCACTGCGTTGGCAGTCATTCTGTGGTCCCCAAGATGTCCTCAAAAGGTTCTGGTTTAGGCAATTCCTCTACCTGTTCACAAGACCAGGAAGCACCACTTTTGAAAGAAAAGGCCATGTTCCTTGAGGCATGCATCACAATTCCACGCCCCAATGAGCTGGGTGTTCGTTGTATCAGTAGGGGTATGGGACACAGGCACAAGACCTGTAGAAATGTTGCAGCTTACATATCCTGTAACAAATGCCGCCGATGGTTGTACCATCCCAGACTAACAGAGCCCACAACCAAGACTTGCATTAAGAGAAGCAAACACTAATGAGGCAAACTGCCAACAAGAGGTAGCCATTAACAGAAAGATGTGCACACAATACAATAGAAACATGCAGTAAACAAATACCAGTTGGTAGGAAAGCATCAAACGGAAAAGTTAGCACAATATTGAACTTTTCAAACTGTTACTACGGCATCCACGACGCACTGCCTTGTGCTGCCAGGGGACCTCTCCAAACTCCGTGCAGAAGTAAGGAGCAAAAGTGTCTCTCACTTTCCTGACTGTTTTGGAGTGGTTGTTGCTGCCCACCCGCCCTACACCAGTGAAGGTGCTGTGGCTTTTCTTTCCACGAGCAAGGTCTCGTCACCACTGTCCCTCTTGAACATCGTGACTGTCGTCCTCGTGATCAACATAGGCAGGAGGCGCATACACAAACCTTGCATGTCCTGCCTCCTCTTCCTCATCACATGTTCTCAGAAAGTTATGCAGTAAAACAGCTGCCCACACAAGGTTGTCAACTGTGGAGAGTTCAGCCTGGATAATCTGTCGGAAAATCCTCCACCTTGCTGCCAAGATTCCAAACGCATTTTTGACAATGCGTCTTGTTCTGGAAAGGCGGTAGTTGTACACCTTTTTATACAGTGTCAAAGATGTGCCAGGGTAGGGCCTCATCAGGTTTTCCATAAGGGGAAATGCCTCGTCTCCCACTAGGACGAAGGGCATCTTGACTGATGTGTGAGGAAGCTCTTGTGGCTCTGGGAGTGGGAGGGTTCCTGACGCCATATTTTGGCCAATGGGACAGCTCCCGAACACCGCACTGTCATTCCAGGAGCCAAACTCGCCGATGTCTACCATTACAAACTTGTACTGGGCATCAATCACTGCCAGTAGAATTCTGCTGTGCGTCTTTTTGTAGTTAAAGGTGGCTGAACCACGTGCCTCAACTGTAATGTGCTTGCCATCAATGGCACCGACACAGTTTGGGAAGTTCCATAGGTCTTAGAACTGCTGTGTGTTTCTAGCCCATAGCTCTTCGGTTGGTGCAGGCATGAACAGGGGCTCCAAGACAGTCCGCAGTGCTCGGCTGGTCCCCTGCACGTTGGCACAGGCAAAGGCTGCACTGTGGCAGTAGCTCTTGGCTATGATCCGCTGGGAAGAACCATGGGCCAGGTACCTAATGTGTGAAATAAAGGTAAAAGCAAAATTAATAAACATTTTAAAGGATGTAACTGGTTATTGCAACGACAAGAGACATACCCACAACCTGGACCTTACACTGGGCAGTTGTTGTACAGGACTTTTCGTATTGGCGCCACAGAAAGTAAAGACGATATGCGCATTGCAATAGAGGCTGTCACGTGGCATATACTTTGTAATTGTGGTTTAAGGAGGCTGGAGTTGACGGAGTGTTTCTGCTCGTCGATGAGTCTTCTGCTCTGTACAGTGCTCAAATAAATGCAGTATGGATTTCCTGTACATTATGCTTAGTGCTGTGCGTTTTTGGATATATCCAATAAAATCCGAAAAACACTCGCCGGTGAAAATGTTGCGGAATCGGATTTATCCGAGAAACTCAGGATTTAGTGACTCCCAGTTGTACAAACCCAACCGGTTTTTTATATTTTCTTCGAATCCTTGGACAAGTTTTACATTTCTCTTGCTTTTTATGTCCAACTTTCATTCGTAAATGTCACAAAGGTATGTCTCTGACCTTTCAGCAGAATGGGCTAGACTCCCAATCACAGCAGTGGAATACGTCTCGCCTATGAGAAGGCTGCCTTACTAAATCTACGAACTGCTGTTTTCTACCTTTCGTTTGCTTCCACGGAAAATCCGAAAATCTCAGACTTTCGAGTATCATTCAAATAAAGCTCCGGAAAAGTTTGCATTTGTGATAAAAAAATGAACTCCGAAAAACACGCTCCAATTTTTCTCAAAAATAAACTCCGAAAACACAGAACTTTAATTATGCGGTGCATACACGTTATATTTTTATGAAGTCTGATTCTAGCGTTACGGTGACAAAAACGTCAACACAAGTTGAGCTACACACGACAATCTACCCTGCACTGACCATATAGCTAAGAGTGTCTCAGGATATTTATTAATCAGAAATCGCCTATTTTGAATGCAGCGAGCATCAAGAAAAGAAACAAAGAAGTTTCCTTACCTTACACCCATAAACTGTTTCTTATCCATCCTTCGTGTTCCAACAAGGTGGCAGGCCAAATGAAGTAATTATCACCACACTACTCAGCACTTGCAGCAATAAAACATAACTTGCTGAATTTCAAGCGTCAACAATAGGTGGCGCACGAGTTTTTCATGAGACAGCAGCGACTGGTGTGCGCGAGCACACGCAACGAAATCGGTGTCAGTGTATGCTTTCACCCTTACGATGACAGTGAAATGTGTGGGCTCTAGGGAAAGAGATAAGAAAGACAGGCTTTTCATCTTCCCAGTGGGGTCATGTGATGTCATTTCGGTTCTGTACTCTTGAAGACAATTGACTGCAAGTAATGTTTAGAATAGAATGCTTTTAGGTACCTGACAGCAGTTTCCAAGAAAGGGTCGTCTCTGTCTATGAGAACGACGACGCTGTCAACACTCGTGTAGACAAAGAAGAAACACTCCTTCAGGTTGAGAATGTACATCAGGATTTGAACCTGCGTGTAGTAACTGTGGGAGGTACGCAGACTCGACTTGCCATCTACGTGCATGAGGTATCTAACGAAGCAAACCTCCTTGGTGGCGTCTAGAACTACGGATTTCCTGATGGAGTGTGGGCACTGGATCTCAAGCAAGGTTGGGCCTTTGCAAAAAGGCCATCAGGGCTGCCACATAGCCACGGCTGCTGCTTACGCACGAGTAGCCCCACCTACTTCAAGCAAAAAAAAAAAAGAATTAGTGGTTGAATTTGATAATGTGGTAATATACCTGACTTATTACATAATGGAACAGCCTCACAAAACTCGCACTTCATTGTGCAAAGGTGCCTTGTTTTGGACAGGATTGTTGCCTTTCAAATAGATGAAATTTGTTGGACGAAAATACAGTTGAACCTCGATTTAACAAAGTCACTGGGACCCACTAATTATTTTGTTAAATCGAGAACTTCGTGAAATCAAGGAAGGGAGACCTCGTGCTTAGGCTGCGCGGGGAATCCGAATTTGTACGTTAAATCGGGAAATTCGTAAAATCGGGTTTCGTTAAATCGAGGTTCAAGTGTATTTGATTTTCATACCTCCACGACATGATGTCCTGTTTTCCTTTCAAACTCCTTTCTTGCTACTGGCTCAGTCAATAGGCCTGCGTGAGAAGTTTGTAGCTCTCGATCATTAAAATGAATAATGTACAGTATGTTAAATTAAAAATATAATTTACTATAGCGTGTTGCATCACATGAAAACCTCTTATTTGTTAGGAGGCTCGTGACAAGCTCCTCTGTCGTCTTCCTTGTCCTCTAGATGGTATGCGCCTTAGAGCTCTTTATACGCATTTTGCGTTCTTTGTACCATCTGTAATAGTATAAATTTCATCATCCAACTGTTCTGGACAAGGCTTGTGGCATGCTATTAATAGTGCTATAACTGGTGAGTTGCCTTATTCTGCAGAAACAAGAAAAATATTAATGCCACAAAAATACCTTACCTGGCACACTTTGACTGCTGCAGAGTGTCCATGCACAGATCTAGGGCATTGGCACCCACAACATTCTTTTCAAAAAATGTGGATTCCTGGCTTGTCATTTCCTGACAATGCTGTCATGGTGAAACTTAACTTGGGGTATGACCCAGTCACTTGAAGGGCGTGACATGTTCTCATCTCTGTCTTTGAAAGGACTTCATCAACCGCCAGCCTCTCGGCGCTCAGGACTGTTGCCTCCACGATGCTTTGCAGCACAGGCTCACATTCTAGAACTACAGGATCCATTCTAAGTTGTCTCAGCACGTTTGTGAACGGCGACTCAATGCCATCAAAGTTGTCCAAAATGTGCGACGGTGAAAACGGGGGGGCTGCTTCCCTCCAGCAAAGATCCTGCCTTCTGAAAATCGAAGTGGTGCGCGATTTAAAACGTATTCAAGTCTGTATTTTATTAAGACAGGTGAATCAGTACGTGTTCAAATGTTACCTCCAAAGAGTACACTGATGGGCGCCTTATCCTGCAGTTTGGGTTTTTTGATGGCTTTCCTCATGCTTAAGGAAGGCTTGTGCACGCTGCTGTTTCGTCATCGCTCACGAACAAGGCGACGGCGGCAACGTGCTTACAGTCGCCGAGGGCGCCGTAGCGACAGTCGCACGTGCTGTTGGTGATTTTTTGCGAAAGATGATTGACCTGGATAGAAGCAAAATATATCGTACGTAATTTTGAGGCACTTACAGCTAGTAAATGTTCATGCTAACTAGCGGCATGAATCCGCCGGATGCTAGTGGGCATGAATTGTTACCCGTTTTTGATTGCGCACTCACCTGGATTGTGATGTTATAGACATGTCTCCCTTGTTGAGAGTGACACTTTGCCAAGATATCTGTGCCATAAGTCTCTTTCACGGCATATACGTGTTTGCTCTCCACAAGCTTTCGTCCTTTTTTTAACGCCTGCTGTCGAAAATAGCAGCTAAGCTCATTAATGGGCTTAAACCCGCAAAATAGCACGATAGGAGGCATCTCGGTACTTTCGAAACCGGCGCCTCGTGGATGGTTAGGGGGCGCCATAGTAGAGCGACACCCAGCGCGCTCTACCGGCAGCGATTCGGAGCGCCTCAGCGCTGCGAATTACTGCCGGCAGAGGGTGCTGGGTGTCGCTCTACTATGGCGCCCCCTAACCACCTGCTCTGAGCGAATGATTGGAGCCATGTGCGTGCTCATTTTTCTCGGACGCCATCTTTGTTTGCCCAGTGTGCACAGATGCTTCCAACAATTCCCGCCAATTTTAGCGAAAAAAAAGGTTCACATGCGGTATTTAAGAAACTGATTACAACACAATACCAAACAAAGAAAAAAAATCCTACCGCTTTCAATTTTCATGTACAAATTGCCCTCATTTTGAGATTTAAAAACGTTTGGGCAAGTGATCCGATCAGATCCGATAGCGATAATGATAACGATATAATGCATGCGCAAAGGCAGTATCGGGTACTGTTATCGGAGGCATCGAAACGATCAACGAAAACTCTTTATTAGAGAGTTTTAGTAAATCGTTTCAATGCCTCCGATACCAAAAAGAAAATCTGAAAAAAAAAAAAATTTTGAAAAATTACATTTTTACGTTTACCAACATCTATACTTCGTTTCAGCTTCCGTCCGAGCGCAGCCAAAGGATGAGGGACGGTTCGCAACTTCGAGAAGAGCATTCCTACGCATCACAAAGTAGTCCGCAAAAGTAATTTTTTTTTTAAATAACTGTTTTGTGCGTTAACATTGCACAATATTCCAGATGTGTACTGCTGAGAATGATTTGCAACTAAAGGAATTAAATATCTGAGGTTTATGTTTTATTAATATATGTAAATGCATGTGGTTTGGTGAAAACACGTACATCCTCTGGCAACACGGCTGCAGCGCTCAGTTTTTCGGTGTGATTTCGTTCCCGTAGTGGCCGAATCATGTGCTTCGCTGCTTTCCTAACAGAGTCGCTTCAAAACGTCCTCTTGCAAAAGCACATTTGGTTGTCAGGCGCGAGAGGTCCTGATGAATGTCTACTTTCAAATTCGGCAGGACACTCCGGCCGCGTCGTAACGCGAATGCGTTGTAAACAAAAAAAAAACCGCCCGGGCCACTGCAATTCACTGATACGCGGCGAAGTCAGGGCACCCCTTTACGTGCTGATTACATTGAACGCCGAGAAGCTGGTGGAAACGACTGCGCCTCGAGCCCTGGTATATCCAGACAATACAAGGAAACATCAACGGCCGGGTCATCGGGCACCTTGCAATGTGTACTTACATCTCTAAACTATGCCGAAATGACGAACAGGTGGAAAGCTCGGACACAGACGGCAGCGGCCAGCCTACGTACTGACATCTCCTGTGACTAAATTTCAGAACGTGAAAGGGCACTTTTTAAGCCTGTAGCAAACGATACCGTTGATACACCCTTAGCAGACGAAATACTCGGCGAGCGCGGGCGGCGCGGACGACCAACTGAGTAGCGGAGTGATACAAAAGTGCAGGCGAGATCGCGTGACCAATTGCCGGCGTGTGATTGGCTCCGGCCACACGTAGCTTTGGCTGCGCTCCGACGGAAGCTGATACGAAGTATAGAGAATATTCCCAGAAAGTTTAATTTGTTTTCACTGCATAGTTATTTTGTTATAAATTATTTTGGGTCCACTGATGCTAAAGAAAAAATGGAGGTTCAAGCACCTTGAACGCATTTTTCTCCGGTCCACTTCTTGGCATAAATTTCACTTTCGGAAAACTATTCTTTTTGGTACAAAAAGAAAGGCTCACTCATTGTTTTTGCTAACTGGAATTTAATGGGCAAAGCAACTGTTACATTGTTTTTTTTTTTACAGATACAAAAAATTTATTTGAATTGTCAATGTGATGTTAGTATAAAATCAATTACTTTTGGAAATTTTGGTTTTCTCAGTTGCACTGAAGGAAAATGTTGGGTATTACATTAGTTTAACTCCTAGTGATAGTTTTCCTAAACAGTGTCAGTGCGTTCCTGATAATTGTTTTGTACAATTCATGTACACAGATAAAAATTTGCACTGCATTTTGCCTCGCAGCTGCCAGTATATGTACAGTAAATTTCATTCATATCAAGCCAAAGGTTCAAAAGTTGACCCTTTTGGGTAGTGTCCTTCCTTAATTGGAATGATTGGTTTAAATGCCAATAAGATTATTTACCATTTGGAAGTTGTTTATTTCAATTGATATTGAAATAATTAACTACTCAATGACATGGTCAATTGGTGCATCACATACCAATTGGCCACAACCATTCCAATTGGTATCACTGGATACCAATTGGAAACAACTATCCCAACTGGGATGACCAATTGGAAAAATGCATCCCAATTGGAATGGCCAGTTGGTGGATTAGGTTCCAATTGGAAATCTCAATTCCAATTGGAGTTACCAGTTGGTAATGCCAAAACCAATTGGATTCTGTGATTCCAATTGAGATCTCTCAGATTCCAATTGGTACCAACTTTTCGGGGAAAACAGTATGCAGGGTCGTTCATGAGTGCTTTCCAAGGTAATATCATCCACTAACTCCAAATTTTCAAAATTGAGCGGAGTTGCCCTTTAAATGGTTCGGCGTTGAGTGTTTCCCTTTTGACATCATCCCTTTTGGTTGTAAATGTTCACGTCTTAAGTTCTCAAGGGCCTAAACTTACTTTAGTTAGGTCATAAACCTAACAAAACGAAGCAGTGATGAACTTCAAAACACCATTGAGGATTCCCTGGTCAAGCGTCTAGATCAGTGATGTGCAGTTCGGCAAGAAGAACTTGAGCCCCACATTTTTTATGTTCACAAATGGCTCAAAACGTCTTGGTACTACTTCACAAAACTGGGATAGCATCCATGTTCAAATTACGGCCAAAAATGGCACAAAAGGTCACAATTTGGGAGGGAGCATGTAAAATCTTCAAAGTTTGTGTGATCTCAAAACTGACATATAAGCTACTGCCTATCTCCTTAAAGGGGCTGTGCAACAATTTTCAGACTTTGGCCAATTAACTGTGGAAATCAATCTCCGTCATCTATGGAACGTAAAGCAGAAAACCGTATTTTCTTGCGAGCGCTAGTTCTTATTTAAAAAAAATGAAACAAATCGAAGGTCAAAGTGCCTCTACTCTCCACGTCGACTTTCGAGGAACGTACTCAAGGGTTCACGTAGTTTCCCCTTGGGTCCTCTCTTCAGAGATCAGCTGCTTCCTCCGCGATTGTCGACTTTAAG
>JABSTQ010008284.1:0-80081 GCA_013358835.2 Ixodes persulcatus | reverse complement strand
TAAGCGCGCTCCAAACCAAAGCTTCTTTTTGCGCGTGTAGGTCGTGCGCCTCCGGATGTGACGCATTTCGCGTCGTTTTTGCTGTTTCCGGGCGCGCCTCTGAGTCAGAATCGTGCGGTTTGGTTTGGACGGTGAAGCTTCGGGCGAACGCGCACGGGCGCACGCAGGCACGAGCGCACTCTGGCGGTGAAGTGACGACCAATCAAATGCAGCTTTGGTCCCGAGCTGGTGTCCAATGAAAATTAATCTGTGGGATCGGTGCGCTGGTTGCGCCGCGCCGTCTTCATTCCTTTGCTTTCGTGATGGCATCTCGTGTGGATCCCACGTACGAAGCTGGAATTGCTGAGCATTAATGAACCTTTGTGTGGTAAGGTACGTCAGCAATGCAAGAACCGTCAACATGACTCGGCTGACTGCTTTCGCGGCTGCATGTGAGCAGTACTTGAGGAGTACGAAGAAGAAGCGAAGGGCCATCCGCACGCAGTTGAAGTCTAGAAAGACGCTCGGCGAGTACGCCGCCACTGTGCGACAGATGTACCAGGACCCGACGGCCGGGACTTCTTCGAGTCCTTCTGTATGTCAAGAACCAAGTAAGTTATGCTAGCTTTTATTTGGTATGTTTAGTATATTTTTCATCATATGTACCACCGCATAAATATAAACGTGAAGCGTGCACCATCTCAGTGAATTAAGGTACTGTACTTTCGCTAGACGGCAAATTCACAAGGTTTAGTCTTGTAATACTAACGTCTAAACGCTTGGCTGACTACATGAAGGTACCTTGCTTCCCCCAGCTCTCGCGATCGCGTGCGAGACAAAAACAAGCGCTGTCTTTGCCTGTGTGTGCTACCATAGGTACTATCAGGTGGGTTTAAAGGCTCCTTGCACTAAACACCGCAGGTATACTCGCTACACTAGCTGTCTGGCATGCTTTGTACAGGTGAATAATCACAATCAGGGATCACTACTTTTGTCACACCTAACGCAAACGACTGAATTTTCGTGAATTGGTCCCAGAAGCTTCTGCCCGATGGAACGGGTCGCTTTGAGAAATTCGTCAAGTATCGAGCTATTGCAAATAGTCCTTTATAGTATTTGTGCAGGTGCAAGCCTAGCTTTTCAGTGCATGTATAACGATGTGTAAGAATCGGTCATTTTTTTTGCACTTTTTTTCTAGTGCTGTATGTCAACAGTTCATGTGTGTATAGATGCTTTCCTGAGTCCCATCTGTTCAATAGTGCATGTAGCCAGTTGTGTTTGTGTATTTTCAAGGTTGAGCATCTCCTGTCTCGTTGCTCCACTGCTGACCAAGGAGACTACGAGCGTCGACAACACTATCTCTGCAGGAGAGAGGCTATGCGGTCTGCAACGGTAAAGCGTTCTTCCATATTCCACCTAAATCACAAATTTCAAGGATCTTTATCAGAAGCCAAGCTTGTCATAGGTCATAGGCATGCCATCTTTCCCGTTAACTGCATATAGCATTTTCAGATGCAATAAAACTCTGTATGCAGCGTATGGTCCTTACAGTACACGGAGAGATATATCCACATGCTCCATCAAATACCCTTTAGCTAACACTTGCGAAGCCGGAGCGGTTAATATTTAGCTAACACTTCCGAAGCCAGCCAGGGTTGTAATTATGTTCCATGTGAACCCCGAGTGAGGCGCACATACTTTCTGCAGCAACACCAGTGTGGGTTCCGGATCCCACCCTGACACAGTTTGAGGAGGTCCACGTTGTGCTAACTATTCTGTCCCCTCCTTTCTTACTAACAGGCGTTTGCTCAGAGTGCATGTTCCGATTGTCAGACATTCAACCTGCTTTCACTGCATAATAAATCTCGTGCATGCACTGTATGCAGCATCTGTTGCTTGCTGCCCAAGATGTTCTCTTTTCACTGCATAACACCAGCTGGCCGGGGCACTGTGCTCCTTGGTTTGCCTCGTTGCTGAAAGCGTTAGGGGTGTTCCTTGCTCACAGTTGTCTTGAGCCACATGGCATGCTTGCTTTTCTAACCGCATGTCTTGGTTGTGGGTCTGAGGGTACTTGCAGGTAAGTTAGGTACGATGTTTGTTCTGCACGTGTGCAAAGACATTGCGAGCTTCCTTGTGAGCGTCGTGTCGACAGTTTCAGATCAGTTTTTTTTCTTTGTGCTCATTGCATATCTCGCCGAGGTACTGTGCTGTTCGAAGATTCCTGCGCTGCAGTGCGACAGGGATCTTACTTGATCACAGCTGTATTGGGCCTGAGTGTTTGCCTTAAAATGCATGCACTCATGTTCCCTGACAATGTCTAGGCACTTCAGTTGCTGCCGTTTCTTGGTAGCAGCATGGGTTTAGTCAGCTTGGGTTACTCTGGCCGAGTAACCGAGTAAGAGAACTGAGCACTTTGTCGACTGCTCAGTTCTGTATTGTGTCTAATGCTTGCTTTTCTTTGTTTCTTTTTGTGTGTATCTTGCAGGTACGGGCCTGGGGCTCTCGGCAGAGCCTGACTGCTAGAGAACGTGTCTCCTGCTTGGTGGATAGAGTTGTTTATCACAATGGAGATCCATCTTTATTGAGCAGCATGGGTGTACACACTGTGGCCAAGAATTTGTTGCCTTGACTAAAAGTTAGCAGTGCGAAAAATGTTTGCCGCACAACAAATGAACCAGAAATGTTTTCCGCACAACAAAATGAACCGGAACTCCATTTTGGTAGACATGGCGCTTGCACCCGCAAACGAACAGGCAAGCACGTTCTGCTACAACTCTTGCCGCGACGTCATTGTGATCCCCGCTTGCAAAAGAAAACTTTGTGCCCCCCCCCCTCCTTCTTCCCCCCAAGACCAGCACGGAATAAAGAACATTCCATGCAGTTACTTTCTCGTTTGTAGGCACATTTTATATTTCAATGGCATATTTGGCTGAAACATTGCGCTTTCAAGGTAATAAATGTTAAACTTTGTACCTCTCTAACTTCTGTGTTTTGCGTCTTAACTTAAAGGCTCCTAAAACGTTTGTAGCATCCCCACATAAAAGATGTTATAATTTCTATGGTTCCACCACTATGCAGATTGTTCTGCAAAGGGAGAGCACAGTAAAAGTGATGTTATGTAGATTTTGGCATATTCCAGGTAATTTGGACACTTTTCTTTAATGGTTTCAACTACAAAGTTTCCGAGACACTGGAGGCAGCTTCCATAAGTGGGCATCTCGAAAACGGATATGGTTGGCCTTCAAAAAGGCTGTTTGAGAAGGTATTGCCAGTGCTGTCAAAGTGGTGAATAATAAGTAACATTACCATCATAGAGGACGTGCGACACAAGGCCTGCAGAACAATGTACAGCAACGGGGCTGCTGTGTACTGTCCAGCAGTCTTTGTGTATCACATCCTCTATGCTAATATTGTTAAAAACCTTCCCCAGTCACTCTATCGGGCAGGTCCGGCACCGCAAGAATTGCATCGTTGGCGGGCAGTCGATGGCTTGCTGGCTGCAGGAAGAGAAGAGAGGGTGTGGGATGTCACTCAAAAGCAAATGTGTTCCTTTATAAGTAGGGTTCCATGTTTTCAGAGTTTAGTAGTTTTTGGAACATTCAGGTCTTGGCTTACTTAGCTTTTTAACTGTCCCAGAAATAGATAAATGATTTGTCCTTCGCATAAATTAGCAAAATAATTCCCCTTTTCTTTAACTGGTCAATATTTTAAAAGAGAAGCGAGATCTTTTCTTGGAAAGTCAGAGCCTGTATTGAGTAGTCTTGCGAAAAAAAAAATGTCACCCAGTGGTTTTATTTTTTGGCCATGCATGTACTACCTTCACAATCGAAGCTCATTGAAGAAATACGATCTGACGGATCTTTACCGGCTAGTCATTTTTGGATTTTTTTCGAATTTGTCTGAAAACATGTAATCCTTCTTTAACCAGTAGGCACACTTTGTCATAACTACTGCACTCAATGAATTCATGATGCTGACTACGGTTTCATTACTGCATCAAATCATTTGTTTAGACAAGCATACAAAAGAAACCACAGGTGGCCTAGCATAGTGCACACCAAGTAAACAATCTAATCTCGAAGACTGCATAAACGTTGTGGATCCCTAAAATCCAAAATACACTATGTGCAATCTTTATTAAGGCGAAAATCTTATATGTCTCATTGTTCAGTCCTTGAGAAAAAAAAATGTCGACTATATGAAAGGTACCAAAACGTTTATGTACCGCCACGGGCGGTGGGGTACTGCGTTGAACTACTGAACGAAAGGTTGCTGGTTCGACACCAGCCGAGGGACGTGGGTTAAAAGTCTTTTTAGAGGAATATGAATATTTGCAGGGTACCTTTCGTATTGTCGACGTGCTTTTTTCTCACGGACTGAACGATGAGACATATAAGGTTTTCGCCTTAATAAAGATTGCCCATAGTGTGTTTCGGATTTCAGGGAGCCACAATGTTTATGCAGTCTTCGAGATTAGATTGTTCACTTGGTGTACACTTGGGGTACCACCGCATCCGTAAATCGCGTGTCTGTCTTTAATGCATCGGCGCTTGGGCTTTCGCCTTCAAGTCGTCTTGGGGATAACAAAAGAGACCCTGTGTTTGTTTTTTTAGCTAAATGCGGTTTGGCACAGCTTACCATGGTTATTGGTGGCGGATGAAGTTCAGGCACAACCACAACTTGTGGTCTCTTGTCCTGCAGTGGCTGCACGAGTGTGCAGTGGCTGCACGAGTAGATCTGTGGTAGCTCCAGGCAGTGTCTGACACCAATCCACTGTGCTCCGAGCTTCTTCTTGACATGGACCTTGATGAGCTTGCTCATCTTGCGGACCCTAAGGATATGGGGACATGATACCCATCTGCCACGAAGTATTCCCTCTTTAGGGCCTTTTCTCGATTCAGGAAGAAGGGCTGCATGATATAAACATGAACAATTATCCAATTAAAAATATGCAAAGTTGGTAAGGTGTAAATACCCTTTTCAATCAAGTATGTATAATCCTATTTGAAACAGAACAAACATACAACAGCTAATTCCCTACTAGTATCGTGAACACCTGGGGTACCCGAAAATTACGGGCCAACAATTGGCCACTCGCAGAACATAAAGAGCACTCCCATGTGGGGATGCTGTGAACCTCCCAAAGTTCGAGCTTAAAGGGTATGAAAATTTTCAAAGCTTGCTGAGGTTCGAATTTGCAAAGGTTTGTAATTTATTAAGTCTGCCTGGGTTCGAAACAAAACGTTTGCTGCTTTCCAACACTGCCTTCACGGCACCTCTACTACTATGCTACAAAGCTGCAATATGAAAACTGCCGTGTGCATCCTCCGGTGTCACTGCTTTACCACATCCATGTTAGTGCCATAAAAGAGGCAACTAGATGGCTTCTTCGACAAACTGTCTCCACTACGTATCCCATTAGGACTTGCCATAGTGATATAACATTTTTGCTATACCACTAGGTCGGCAGGGCAATAGGACACATCACTTCTCTCCGGCAGCCTGGAAAGAGGCTACCATTTAGAAGCGAACAATACTGACTGTTGCCACATTTCTTTTACATCGCAAGTTTGTTATGTATGCGTCATTGCATACGAACAGGAAAGCGGACTGCCCACACAAGCCGTACAATCTTTATGTGCTCATAATCGAGGGCGAGTTAAGAACAGGGAGCAGGGGCGGATGCAGTTGGGAGCAGGGGCGGATGCAGGAATTTCTTGAGGGGGGGTCAGCTGTTGGTCAACGTACCATATGTTCAGGAACCCCCTCTCCCTCATTTCACGCCCTAAATTTTACACACGCAGATATCAAGAGGGGGGTCAGGACATCCGGACCCCCCCTCTAAATCGGTCCCTGGTTGGGAGTTTCTGCGGGGCGACTAGCACAGGCAGAGCTCAACTCTTATCAATATTTTTTCACCGACAGAAACTTGAGGAAATTGAATGACACTCCGATGTGGCTCATGAATGGATCATTTAAGACTCTGTTGCTGCTCTTCAGGCAGTTAAAAAAATTCATGGTAATCTTATGGCCATGTGTTTCCATTTGTTTACTGCCTCGTGACTCAACGAACCCAGATGGCGTGCGAGGCGCTCTTGGAAGAAGTACTGAACTTCGCTGCAGATCTTGGCCTTGCACTAAATCTGAAAAACATGAGCACAGATTTCGAAATTGGCAGCAATCGAACTGTATTCGGTCGTTGCTCCCGTTGTCAGGTGTGCACAGTTCCTGTTCCACTTGTGCCAATCAGTATGGAGGAGTGCAGCACCTAGAACTGGTAGTGCCTTACAAATATTATGTAGATGGCTTCGCCATCAAAGTGACGCAGCTTGCAGCCCTTTCGTTCTTACCCACCAAAGGAGTATGAGATGCCTATGCGTCCTTGAAACCACCCTTCCCGCAAGAAGCTTCCTACCTGCTGCGATGGTGGGAGGACAAGTACCAGTTTGGAAAATCACGCCGCCGTGTTGGCCGTGCCCTGATTAGGAGTAATCTGGGGCACTGTTCCAGATTTTCTTTTTATCGTTCGCAGATATGTTATGTTATAAATCGAGACACAACTGTTCCCCGCGTTTCGGCATTTGGACTTTTTGTCTCTGCATTCCTATATCAGGCGTACCCCAGTTGGGGTATGCCTGACGTAGAATAATTTCAGCATTGCGATATTTCGGAATTTGTGGCATTTGGAATGCTTCCTGTAAAAGGAGACCACACTCCTGGACATACTTGGATCCACTTTCTTGTGTGGAACTCAATCCTTATAAATAGGCCCATCGATGTGCCACAAGACATGACACTTTATAACAAGAATAATATCTATTTAGACTGCCACACCACAAAAAGACGAGTGAACCCTACCCAATTCTACTGGATTTCGGATAAAATGCACAACTTACATGCGGGTTGATGAGGACGACGTCAGCCATCTGCCGCACATCTCTCGCCAACAGGTGGTTCAGCAGTAGTCTGCGGCCCTTGGCTTCCCGGTCTACCCAGCACCTTGGCAGCAACTTGAACACCAAAGTGCTGCAAAATACACACAAAAAGAAACAAAGAAAAGCAAGCATTAGACACACAATACGGAACTGAGCAGTCGACAGAGTGCTCAGTTCTCTTACTCGGTTACTCGGCAAGAGTAACCCCAACTGACTAAACCCATGCTGCTACCAAGAAACGGCTGCAACTGAAGTCCCTAGACATTGTCACGGAACATGAGCGCATGCATTTTAAGGCAAACACTCAGGCCCAATAGAGCTGTGATCAATTAAGATCCATTTCACGCTGCAGCACACGAATCTCTGAATAGCACAGTGCCTCAGCCAGATGAGGATCTGGAGGGCAGTCTGAAAACCTCAGGTTAGCAGCGGCTGCTCTCAGGACCTGCTCCACTGGTATGTTTCTACCATCCACGGACCTCTTTCGCTTTACTGGGCGAAGACCAGCAGGCCGAGGCACATGTCGGGGTGCAGCAGGGGGCTCGGTCACTTCCTCCACATCCGCAGGGGTTGGCCTTGGTGGATGCGCACTCTCTGCTCCACGCTGTGCAGCCAAGAAAGCAGCCGAGACCTCGAAGGGTGATGTTGGGCCCTGGAAATGCATTTGCCACTGTCAATATAAGCTAAGCAGTCTAGATCAGGGCTCAGCAACCCTTTAAAGCAGCTGGTCGAGGAGACGCGAAGTGAATGTGGGGTTGGGCCAGACGGGAAACAGGTGTGTGTGTGTGTGTGTGTGTGTGTGTGGGGGTATGCTGACACACGCTTAAAAGTATCTGCAGTTATGAAGAAAAGGCTATTTAAGCCTAAATGCTTTAGCACTGCGCTGATTTCTGAAACTTAGCCTACAGAACACTTGAGCCCCTTCTCAATACACATTTTATATTTCAATATTGCTCGCCAAGATGCAAGCATGCAAGTTTAATGTACTGATTAAAAGTCACTCAGAGGTGTAGAGCTCTTTATCCGTCATTGTCATTTGCAAAAGCATGTGTGACTATAGTATGTTTCATCCTTGAAAACATCCGTTTACACAGCGAGCATCAGTGTACTCCTTAGATTTGAAAACCGCAACATAGGAAGCCAATGTGAAAATTAACTGAACGAGTCCTCTTACTCATCATCAAAAAAACACTGCGAACAAGTCCTCCAACTCATAATCCACTTAAAGATGAGCAAGCCCCACTGGATAAATATCTTGGACTTGCCAGAAGTCTGTCTGATCTTATTTCTGAAAGATACAGATGTTGTTTGAATCCTCCTCCCTCAAATAACGCAATACTCCAAGTTTGAAGAGTTTTTGTTACCGGTGTCTTTGCAACAAGAAAATTGAGTGATAAGACTCATCAGAATCCGTTCCAACATAACTTTGCTAAGCAGTTAAATCAATGGCCCGGCCAGCCAATGACTGTCAGAGCGAGGCATGCGACAGCATACTGTCCGAGGTTGCAATCATCTTGCGGAGGGCTGTCATACCTTGCTCTGTTGCTCTTATTGCCTCACGAGGGATGCAGCTCTTACCATTTTCAAAGTTATGCTGAAATGAAGTATACTGCACTGTCGGAATAGTTAAGATAAAGCTCTAAAGCTTTTCCTTCTGCGAGATTCCCAGCTTTGAGTTCGAAGTGAAACATCAACCAGTAATATCACACCGAACCAAAATCGGAAAGCTATGATGGCTTTCCTTCTACAAAACACACAAACCAAAAAATCTTCTGTTCGGCCCAGCGAATGCCTATGCACACTGTGCCAGGGGCTGACCCCTGATTTAGGTGGTTAGCCAGTGCACTCAGTATTTACGAGATAAGGGTATCCAAAAAAGCAGCAATTGGGGGAGGGGGAGGGGCAAGAAGGTGGTGCCAAATACTTTACGAGGGGGAATACAGGACACTCCCCGCGAATACAATGGCCTCGGGGACGACAGGTTTTGCGCACTTTGAATGGGTGGATGTGTCATGGCATTGCGGTTTTCCCCTTTAGGATCGGATGGTGAGTAGCGCCGTCTCTCGGTGCGGGATATTTTATTACCGGCCGAACTTCTTTCAGTGCGTGCACGCTGTTCGGTCGCGGCGGCGTAGGTCGTCTGTTGATTTTAAAAACCTGCGGACACTTTATTGGTGACTCATTTAAAGGGCGCGTATACGTAGAATGAGCTCTATGTCTATGTTCTGTTATATAAACCGCACGCATGCAGCTGGATCAGCGAGTATCGAAATTTGTATGGGCGGTTTTGAAAGCTGCTCTAATAAGTGTGGTTAGTCGTAATCGCACTTCAAAGCAGTACGGAGCAACTAATATTAAAGAACTATGTCGACACGAGAAGCACGTTTAGCAGGCACAGCAATGTATTGTCATATACTGCACCGCAAAGTATT
The DNA here is from genome assembly GCA_013358835.2 of Ixodes persulcatus. Classification (NCBI taxonomy): domain Eukaryota; kingdom Metazoa; phylum Arthropoda; class Arachnida; order Ixodida; family Ixodidae; genus Ixodes; species Ixodes persulcatus. The sequence goes on along the minus strand of JABSTQ010008284.1, from coordinate 70,735 downwards.
TGTAACTATGATTATCGCTAAAGCGTCTGAGATTAAGGCACCTTGAATAAACGACCCTATTTTTGCGAGCTCGGTATGTCGGGAATTTTTCAAAGTGATGGTTTCAGTAATGTCTGGCTGGCGCAAAATTCTGATATCAGGAGTGGGGTTCTGTGTATTACATATGAGACGATTTAACCGAGTGATCCATTTCTCGCTATTTTCAAATTGCGAATAGATGGTGCTTTGCAGCAGCCCAAGGCAACAAAAAAATATTCAGAAAGTTGGAAATAATTTTTATTACTTCGTGGATAGTCAACATTACTCCTAATAGACCATGCTGGCCTTGAACAAAGTTGGTTTGGATTATTTTAGTATTTCTACAATGATAATTGAAGGTGCGAACTCAGATGCCACTCATAAATGTCATTCGACAATTTTTTGTTGAAACAATATTTATTGCACATTGAAAAAATATGTACAGCTTTGCATTCAACTAACACAGATCTCTGTTTACAGAGACAATAACATTTTGTACAATAATATACAGCTCATCATTCAACAAACACGGATCATATGTATGTTTTACACACACATTTTGAATAAGGTAGGTCAGCATGAGAAACGCGACGCCGAAGTTGTTTACTTACGTGATTTGATCTGGAGGGAACCGAAAGAATGACAGGTTTTTACCCTGCGAGGTTCGGATCTTGGAGTGGAGAACGGAGCACACTGTCCCTCCTGCCATCTTCACTGACTGTTTACAGCGGCGAACGCGTCATACTTGGTGCATTACAACAGGACACTGTAGCGTGTAATCCGCGGAGAAGGACGCCGGCATCAACATGTGGTGACAGGTCGCGCAATGCTGGCCGCTGAAAGTCGTCGCGCCTCGCGCCCGGCGCCCGCGTGATCGCCCGCCCGCGTTTGGCATCGTCGGTGACGCATATCGGTCACGTGTTCTGGCGGGAGGAGAAAATGGGAGAGGAGGGGAGGGAAAATAGGGAGAGGGACACACCCAAAGTATCCCGCGCCACCAGGGGAGGAATTGGCGCGGCCATCGCTCCGTCTAATGCAAATGAGCGGAGTGTCCGGTATTCCCCCTAGTAAAGTATTTGGTGGTGCTGTTGACAGCTGTAATGCCAAAGGAAGTGCCACAAGGTGAAAGCACTCTATAGAGGAATACAAGAAAACAAAAATAAGTAGCTTTTGTAAGCTACAGCCCATGCTCATCAGTCTGAAAGACCGAAAGAAAGTCAAGACGGGCAAATAGTCACCACAGGATCTTGGTCATCAGTTGGCTTGGTTGTACCTGCGGTGCATCCAGGTGACTGGCTGCATGATGGAGTCACTCCTATAATTCAACAGAAGAGTGTAAGTTTCATCGCATATGACAGCACTTGTGAAAGACACCTGGAAACGTGACTATAAGCCCAGTAACATAATGACGAGGAGGCATCGAAATACATTGCATGCTATCTTACCTCAAGTTTGAGTGCTGGACTGGCTCTCTGATGTTCCTGTAGCCTCAGACTTGCATAATTGACAAAAAGGACCGTGTAGTTGTATACGAATGAGAAACATGAAAAGTGTACTTTTGCGAAACAGTGGCTTCCTGACTGACACAGTCAGGAAGCGCAAGCTGCCAAAGTAGATCCACTTTGGCTTGTAGACGTCCGAGGTTCCACAGCCGCTGCGCTCTGTTCCCGCCTCCTTGGCGTACTTGTCCCTCAGGTACTTCCACTTTGTTTTTCAGATGTTGCCTGAAGAGAAATATGTTGATTCTAGTGTGGGACAAGCCTGACAGACATGATATACTCATGCAGAAATGTGAAAAAGACGACAAAAATGCCATAGGCAATTGTAATGCCTCGTGGGCAACGAACAGCACACACAAAACGCACATCAAAAGCACTTGCACAACAAATTTAGTCCCACACTTAAACATGACTCGCCAAGCTCTCAAGCAAACGACTATAGTATGTTCACTGCTAGGCTGACAGGGCGGTAGAAACTACATCCTCGCAGGAACAATCAACAATAGGGTGCATGCATACAACGTGGTCATACCTACTCTCCGGGTAGTCACGGGCACAGAATGGATCAGGCACTGAGGGGCAGGTGACTGACTGATCTAGAGACAGTACATAGCTTTCACTGCCCATCAACTTAGCAGTGAATCAAGTACAGACATTTAGTACCGATCTCGCTAACATCTGCTATGTGTACGATGCTACGTATACTTTGTGGGCAAATTGGAACAAATCTATAAAGGAAGAATCGTAAAAATTTGGTTCGGCCGGTATGGTATGGTACTGTAACTTGTCATTTCGTTTCGAGAAGTATTTTAAACATGCTTGGCTCAGTCGAAAGTTATAATTAAATAGGACTGATTGTCTGAAGGACACAAATGGAGTTCAGCCTTTTCCATACAACCGAGACAACACTTTCTCGCTAGGCAGAACAAAAAGAGGATTAAAGGCGACGCAGTGATTATCTTCCTTCTCATTTTTGGTTGAAACAACCGTCAAAACAACGCAAAAACGTGAAGAAAAAGAAAGCATTTGGGTATTTACAAATATTACCGTCTTCGTCTGTCGATTTTTGAATGAATGCTTCCGCAATATTGTTACAAAAACAATTCAACACCATCACATATCAAGTAAACCATGCGCGCAACACAAAATGCGAAAACACGATGTCAGGGGTTGCAAAACCGTACTTACAGCGCACGATGCCCAACAGACGGGCGACCTCCTTCGAGACGTTCTCCCGTTTCGGGTTGTCTTTGTCGTCGCGCCGAAGCTTCCCGTACAATCAAGGGTAGTTCTCTGGACGATCTCGAGCAACTGAAAGCACTTGCTTTGGTCATCATAGACGGCAGCTTCTGCGGCCTTCTGCGCAGCTTCTTCATGCCTCTGCGCGTCCGCAGCAGCCTTCTTTTCGGTCACCTTCCTCGCGTCGGAAACAGGGGCAAAGTTCATAGATGCAGCCATACGGGCCATTCTCGCAGGCAACTTCTGCGAAGATAATCTGCTTCGTCTGCGGCGGCTGCGCCCGACCGGCGGCCAGCAGACACGGTGAAGAAACGCGGAGCAGTGCCCTCCACCGATTGGCCGGGAGACAGGAGCGTCCTACTACGTCACAGCGCTTCTTCGTGCGCGTTCAGAAAGAAGTTGAAATTTTCCAACTTTCTTATGCGCGCCCAGAAGAAGCGAAGAAGCGGCGCGACGTCACGCAATACGTCACATCCGGCGGGCGCACGACCTACAGCCGCAAAAAGAAGCGTTGGTTTGGATCGCGCTTTACGGGGCCGGAAACGTCGCCGACACTGCTGAACTTACCGCGTCCCCATTTGTGGTCTCTCGATTTCCGCTTGATACGTCACACTTGTGTCGCGCTGTTGCCCTTTGCGATGCTGGCGCTCGCGCAGCAGCGGAGTGGGATTGGGCAGACGACTGTTCCGCTGCAGGTCGCTTGTTACCCTTACAGAACATGGAAACTTCACCAGCCACGAGTTAGAACGCCGCGACGACAGCGACACTTGCGTTCGCTCGCACCTTTCGCAGGAACATTCACGACGAACCCCCAGGGCCGCAACAACACTCAGCGTTGCAGACCGTTTTTTGCGACGTAATGTTTTGCCCTTCTAGGCCACTTTCGATACATTGGCGGTATAAGAGGCTAAACAGATCAGTCGTAGACGCGATCTAGGCGCAGTGTTGCGGTTCCCTATGGAACACCTCTCGTGGTCTCTATACAGGTCGAAAGCGAAGGACTCTCATACTTAGATTTTTTTTGCAAATAAAGCAAATTGAGTAATAAAACGCAGTCAAAGGAAAAAGCATACTTGTAAATCCTTTAACTTCAAATACAAAGACAGCGCCGAGGCGGAAAGAAGCAAAACAGAAAGACTCAAGTCAAGAAAGGCCCAAATGTCTGCATGCAAGTTTATCTGTAATCTGGGTTTTCCCTACTGAAGTTCTTTGTTGTACAGCTGAACATACGTTTCTGCTGATTCTCGACATGGGACACCTCCGCAATGCTTCCAAAATTTAACCGGTATTTTGTTTTTAAGCTTACGGCTTTTCTGTTGATGTAATTCGATTTTTATTGAGAACCCACTTTCAGTCTTAAAGGCCGACGACCAGACACGAGATTCTGCAAGGCAGAACATCCTCCTCACCATGGGGGAGGAGGAAACAGGCAACGGCGGACAAGGTAGAAGGGGGAGAGGAGGAAGCGAGGGGAAAAGTGGAAAGCGCGAACTGGTCGTCGGTCTTTAACATCATTCCTTTTTGGACTTGTGGTCAGTTGATGCTTGCATGTAGTCAAAGAAGTTAAATTAGCCCAAAAGAACAAAAAAAAACCTCGGATTTTTTTACTGATCAAGCCTTCATATGAAGAATTGTCCTTTTGAGCAACCCGGAGCAAGCCCACCTTCAGTCTGAGTCTCCCTGGAGCGTGCTGCCATATGTCTTTCCAAAGCGAAGCCACGTCCTCCTTTTCCATTGTTCCTTTTCTTTCTTCCTTCTATTTGCTTTTTTTTGCGTAGTCTTTGATACATTTCTATCGTCTCGGCGTCCTCCTTCCTGCCTCTTTTGTTTCCTTGTTTTTTTTGTTTGTTTTTTTTTAGGGGGGAGGTTCTTTTTTTTTTGTAAGTTTATGATAACTGAAGAACTATTACTCTACGTGCGACGCTCGCAACGTGGCGCTTTGAATTCCGAGCTGTGCTCCGTACGATTTCCATTGTGGATTAAGACATTTTATGTCTTTATAATAAGTGCTAAAACCTCAAAAGGTTCAAATCTCATTCGCGTGTCTTCAACGGAATTTAGAATAATAAAGACCAACTTTGTTGCTTAGGACGGAGCAAGTCATAATTCTCCGAAAACATACGCCGCCTGTTTCAGCTCCTTGCGGCAAGTCACCTTGCGCAGACCGTTTATCATTTCCCGGTCAACGTTCTCGGGCCAGGGCCGCTACTCGGGGCACTGGAGCGGAGACATCGAGTCTGACTGGGACTCCCTCCGCTCTTCCATATCGTGTAAGTATACGGTACACGAGGAATCCGTCTTCGACTGGTGCGTTTAGCGTCCTATACCACCCGTGGATTGAAGTTTCGACAAAACTGCATCAACTGACGTAATTAAAAGTTAATCCAAAGGCGAGCTGGTGGTAAATAACGACTGAGAAAGGAAAACCGGAGATACGTGAAAGAAAGAGAGGCAGCGCAACAACGTAATAAAAATACGTTACGAAAGCCGCGAGATGAGCATCACAAATAGTCATAACTTGGTCATTTTGTCATAGAAGGAATGGAATAGTTGCTGGCGTCGCTGTGTCCCAACCAGGCCTGCTGTACCAGCGCTGGCTGAACGTTCGGTTGGCTCTCATAAATCCAGGGCAGGGCGTGGCCTATTGAACTAATTAAGGCGAGCGTGTTGTGATTATGAATGCTTAAAATGGAAAGAATAAACACGCGAAGAACATTCACAGACAATCACGCCTTTTCATAGAGTGTGGTTCTGAAAGGAAGTGGTTGTCTGTGAAATTCCTTCGTGTTTTTATTCTTTCCATTTTAAGCGGTCTATTATGTTTCTTACCTCGTGATTGGCTCTTGGATGTTCTTGTTACATGATGCCGCAGTCTGATTGGCTCTGGGGCAATAATTAAATGCTCAGAACTCGAAATGCCCTGAGTTTCTTAAGCTGTCAGTTCTTGTGTTCTGCTAGAGAGCGCTGATGAAGCAAAAGAAAAGTCTGCTGCCTCCGCCGACGTTATATTGTCGGACAGGCGACTACCTGCTATGACCGTGGTTCGCAATGTCAAAACATTAGGTGCACCGCATAAAATAAAAAGAGGTGAACACACCAAGTAGATATGTGTTTCAAGCATGGTTCCACGTACTGTCTTGTGCGCATTATCACACCGGAGCTCAACACCTGCAGCGTCAAAGCGTCGCTTTGGTCAGCCTTCATGAATGGTCTTGAGCTCCCTGTAGATTGCTGTACTTCGTTTTACCTCAAAACGAACTAACCGAAAGGCAACAAGTGCCAGCGGGTTGCTTTGCCTGGTACTCCCACTGCACAGAAGCTCCCACTGCACAACAATCAGCTCGCACTTGTTGAGTAAGTACCATGAACCAGCCGTCTTTGTGGTTCGTAAATGACAAGTGGAGACGAACTATAGCAGGATTTTGTTTAATTGCATGCACAAAAGTAAGGGGAATGTCAATTCGTCGCCAAGACCAGGGGTGTACTAAAGGTATACCGTTCGTTCAGCAGGAAGGCCGGCGATGCGAAAACACGAACGATATGAACATCATGCGCTTTCTCGCATCGCCGGCCTTGCGCCTGCTGCACGAGTGGTAACTTTAGTGCATCCCCGCCCGTCCCACGTGCTTTGAGTCGTCCGAAAATACTGATCTAGGGGTTTTCCATGACACTCAGCACGTTCCTAATTGAAACCATGCGTTTATTTTAACTAAAGGGTTAATTAATTTCAGGAAAATATTTGTTCTTATTAGTAGCTTTTGGCACTCCCTGACGTCCGCCATGACCGGCAGTTTGTTTATTAAAACAGTTTCGCTTCTTTTCTGAAACACCTTACTTTTATGATTGTTTAAATGTCTTCGCAGAAACACCCTGTATCTTGGTTTAATTCTGTACGTTTTTTTGTGTGCTTACGTTGCCATAGTAACAAAAGCAGTCGTGCTGACGTGCATTCCCATGAAGTATGAGTCCTACGGTTTCCTGTTTTCTGGGTTTACACTTTTTATTAAAATATGTTTTTTCGGGGGTTATTTTTCTCGCATATTCGGTGTTTTTCGGTGCAAAAAAAAAAAAAAATCTGTGTTAATTGGATGCCTTAATCGGAAGTTGCGCGTGACTCGATAACTTGAAAAACATTCCTTGTACTGATAAGGGAAGAAAACAAAATAAGTGGTTTTGTTCTGGAAGACTGTAGTAGCTTCGCAGCGGTTTAGTGCGGGCTGTGTTCTGGACGTAGAAAAATATTTGTTCCCGCTAAGTTTCGGATTATTTTATTCGAGGGCCTCTACAATTTGGGCTCTTTCGGCTTTCCCCGATTTTTAACAAAACGGTCTCGGGAAGCCCATTTTCGGGGTCTATAAGTATGCACGGAAAACGGAAAACTCTATAGGTACGACGGAGAGACGGGCACGTTCTTCGAATTTTGAGTTCCCGTCACTAACTACGAAAATCTTCAGCCTTTCCACTCTGGTGAAGAAGGAAGATCAGCGAAAGCTGTACTATGGTTTGAATAAGGTATTTATAAATGTAAGGATTAAGGTGTGATAGTGTATTTGGTTATTTGAACGATTAAAGAATCAGGCATGTATATATATATAACGATCCGGGGTAGTTATTTACTTCGTAACCACAAGGACGTACGCGAGGACGTCTAGGACGACCTCAAGGACGACTTCTTGGACAACCTCGAGCACGACGCCTAGATTACGACGCCTAGAGGACGACTTGTAGGACGACATCAAGCACAACGTCTAGGACGACTTCGAGGACGACCTCAAGGACGACGTCTAGGACGACCTAAAGGACGACGTCTAGGACGACCTCAAGGACAACGTTTAGGACGACCTCGAGGACGTCACCTAGAGGACGTCGTCCTCTAGGCGTCGTATTTGAGGACGACTTCTAGGACGACGCCTAGAGAAATTCAGCCTTTCTACTCTGGTGAAAACCAGAGTAAAATGGAAAGGTTGCCGCCATCTATGAGTGACGGCAGCAACCAGACAACCGGCACACCGGTTGTCCGGTTGCCACCGTCACTCCTAGATCAATCAATCAATCAATCAAATCTTTTTATTCTCCAGAAATTCTGGATGGGAGCCAAGGCAAAAAGCTGTTCAAGAACAGCTTGACTGGGCTCAGGCTCCCCTGTTTACAGGCAGCAGCATTCAATAGAGAAACAAAAAAAAATGAATACTCAGTACGCACACATATAGATACATGAAAATAAATGCTACAATTCATTTGAAAATTGAAAATACAACAAGAACCAACTAAACAAAATCCGACAAGATGTTTTTTTTGCTAGCCGAATATAGATACATGAAAATAAATACTACAATTCATTTAAAAAAATGAAAATACAACAAAAACCAACTAAATAAAATACGACAAGATGTCTTTCTTGCTAGCCGAATATATATCTATGTTATTGGTGAGACATGTATTTAACCAAGATGGAAGAATATGGCGCAGGGATTGCAGATTATAGTTTGTACGTGACCGAGGGATAGCCCAAAACTCTGTACGACGTGTGCTGGCAATGCTGAGGTTTTCAGTTAATTGCGAAATGCGATATAAAAATTCAATAACTGATGCCGGTGCAAAGCGAATGGAACACATCAGGCGGTATTCATACAAATGCTTAATAGGAAGGATATTATACTTAGTAAACAGAGGTTCGGTGTGATCAAAATAATGTACTTCCGCAATGTGTCGTAAGACCTTTTTCTGGGGCAAAACTAATTTATTTATATTTGTTTTAGTTGTAGTACCCCAGATGAGATTGCAGTAATTCAAATGGGACTGAAATAATGCGTGAAATATTTTTAACTTAACATAAGTGGCAAAATACCACGACAACGAGCAAATACACCAACAATACGAGACAGTTTAGAAATCAAAAAGTTTACATGAGCGTCCCAGGTCACATGTTCCGAAAAGTATACACCTAATATTTTATGCTGGTTAACGATTTCTATTTGCGAATTGCCAAGTAGAATTGGGCTATGAGTTAAGATAGGCTTATTTACAGGTCTAAAAATAATTGCTTTGCATTTCTTCGCATTAACTCTGAGCGCGTTAGCCTCCGACCATAAAAAGAAGTTCTGAAGAACAGAATTTGCGCGACATATTAATTCGTCGGCACTATCCGCAGAAAAAAAAGGCTTGTATCATCGGCATAAACGATGAACTGTGCTTGGTTATCAACGCTTACAATGTCGTTGATGTAAACATTAAACAGAAAGGGCCCAAGTATACTTCCTTGAGGTACCCCACAAGGGACGTCTTGAAAAGAAGAAGCATGATTATTAATGACAACAGACTGTTTACGATCTTTTAAGTATGACTCAATTAGCTTATGGGGTACGCCACGAACACCATAGTAGTCTAGTTTTGCCAGCAATGTTTTATGATTTAACACGTCAAAAGCTTTAGAAAAGTCGATGAACACGCCTAATGTAAGCAACCTTTTTTCTATACCTTGTAATATAATTTCTTTTTGTAGCAGTAAAGCTGTCTCGGTGGATTTACCTTTCCTAAATCCAAATTGAAATTCTGTTAATACAGACTGTTTAAGAAAAAAGTCATTGAGGCGCATAAAGATAATTTTCTCAAGTGCCTTAGAAAACACAGGTAGCACCGATATAGGCCTGTAGTTGGTGACAACGTTTGAGTCACCACCTTTATGTATTACTGAAACTTTAGCCAATTTCATATTAGTGGGAAATTTACCTGACGATAAGGACAGGTTATATATGTGTGTTAGGCAGGGTACGATGATATCCATCACGAATTTCACAGGTTTCAATTGTAGATCATCAACATCTGTGCTTTTACTGTTCTTAAGTCCTAGAAAAATGTAAAATATCTCTTGGTCGTCAGTTGGGGCTAGAAAAAAGGTATGGCTACTACGCGTGAGCTTCAAAAGGGCATCGTCATTATAAGGTTTGGGCTGCAGATTTAGAAAACCCGTGTTGAAATATTCCGCCAAAGGCACACCAGACATAACTTGGCCATCAATTTTTAATTCGCCTATGCGAGGAGGTATCTTACTACGATTCAGGACTTCGTTAATCATTTTCCATACAATATCGGGGCGTTTTTTAGTAGCCTCCTCGAACATGCGCTTATAGTACAACGCCTTCGCTTTCCGGAGTTCAGACGTTAGGACGTTCCGAAATTTTTTAAAAGTTAACAGCTTGTTGTTATCTCTCGATGTGAGAAACGATTTGTATAGGCGGGCTTTCTTTTCCATCATTTTGATGTGTATGGGTGTCACCCAAGGTTTTCTTATTTTATTGGTCACAGTTATAGTTTTAAATGGAAAATGTAAATTGTAAAGTCTTTGAAAACCATTTAAAAACTCGATGTACGCATCATCCACATCCAGCTTAGAATGAACTGAGCTCCAATTATGGTCCAAAACTGCATTTCTGAATGCCAGCAGGCAACTATCTGACATGTTCCTGAAGGTGACCGTAGCCTTTGCAACCTTTCTCTCCAGGTCATGATTAAACAGAGACAAAAAAATCGGAAGATGATCGCTAATATCAGCACACATGGTTCCAGAAGCGTGTAGTTTTGTAATGCAATTCGTGATGAAAAGGTCAATTGCATTAGATGTGGTGTGGGTGATCCTAGTAGCTGACGTAATTAAATTAACAAACCCACTTGAGCTGAGCACATTGGTGAGCTCAATAGTTTGAAAAGAATCATCTAGAACGTTAACGTTGAAGTCTCCTCCCATAACTACGCAAAACTTGTTAATCAAAACATGTTCAAAAAAGTGATCGAGAAAAGCGATAAATTTTCCAAAGTCTCCCGATGGTGGGCGATACAAAACAGTTACGATATAGTTTCCTAATTTTAGGCTTAAAACCTCGTAGTCACTTGTTAGTCCTGAAAAAGTGTTCAACAGCTCGCATTTAAGGGAAGTCTTTACGTAAATTGACACGCCTCCCCCTCTCTTATCCTGACGGTTTAAGAAATAGTGCTTGTAACCGGGTAAAACCAACATGTCAGCATCCTGCTGATACCAGGTTTCTGAGAACATTATTATCTCAAATGACACGCGGCATCGGTTTAAAAAAGATATTATAGCGTCCTGTTTATTTTTTAGAGATCGCGCATTCAAGTGAAGAATGCGGGTGAAATTCCCAGCTAGCAGACACTGACTAAGGTCTTCAGGCAAGACAAGTTCAAAGTACTTCATTTGAGACGACATACAAAAGACGAAAAGAATGACATAAGCACGAAGCTGGATTAACAAATCTTATCAACTGCAGCTTCATTATCAATTGTGATTACGGAAGTGCTTTCGTTTTTACGGGCAAAAATCTTGCCGTTCCGCACCCATACGAACTTCCAGTTACATTGGCGTTTTTTTGCGATCGCCTTACCAAGAGTTCGCTTCAGGGCCCGGCAAAGATGCTCATTTACGAACACAGGTTCCTCCGAGTCAAGCCCTAAGGTTGTATTCGTAAGACGCATTTTCCTTGCTTTTACGAGAACAGCATCCCGTTTGCTGCGGCTCACGAACTGTACAATTATGTTTGATATGCCAGAGTCCCGGGTTGGTACGCGGTGGCAAATGGCAACATCAGCCCGTACAATAGGTTCTCCTATCGATTCACCCAACTTAGCAATTACATCAGTGAGCTCTTCGTGGTCGCTCCTTAGGACGCCTTTGATTTCAAGATTTAAATTCCTGGAGTATTGTTCGGCTTCTGTAAGCCGATCCTGGCAGTCACTTAGGCGTTTTTCCATTTCTTCACATTTCTTTGAAAGAGCTCCATTTTCTCTTTTTAGTTCGGAATTTTCTTTCAAGACCGTGCCAAGCTTCTTTTTTATATCCTCGAACTCAAGGTTCATAAAGTCCATGCCATCTTTTACTCCCTTAAAGTCCGTTCGCATGTCACGGATATCACTGCGAATATCACGTTCCAGAGTAACCCTGAAAATTTCCCATTCATTGCGAAGTTCGTCTTTTAAGCTCAAAAAGATGGTGGTAGCTGTCCGGAGTTTTGTGTCGAGGCTTCTTTGCCCGCGGACACGATACTGGGGAAACTAGCGCTTAACAGCTCCGCTGTAAACTTTCCTGTTTAAACACACTTATTGTCTCGATATGAGCCAGGTTAAAGATGCCCCAACAATCGACGTAATAGAATCAGCCGGTTGTAAGAGCGCATTTATGTTGAAGAGTGAGGACATGTGGGGCCGCAGCGATGCTCACCTTCAACATCCTGGGCGTTCCGCTGACCGGCTCGGACATCTGCGGCTTCTGGGACAACACCACCGTGGAGCTGTGCAACCGCTGGCACGCCCTGGGCGCCTTCTATCCGTTTGCGAGGAACCACAACGCCAAGGGGAACATCGTGAGCCGAGAACCGACTTATTGCGTGTTACTATTATACTCGGCGTCACTTTCACGTCCATGGCCGCCGTGGAAATTCTCTTGGCACTCTCGGCGCAGTTGGAGGCAACGTGAACGACGCTCTCCGGGTATGCGGAGAGCAAGTTCGTCTGCTTATTACACACGGGTTGCGATGATGTCAGAACGCCGAGCTCTTATTGGGTGATTGAAAAAAACATAGTGGGTAGACCTCAAGGCATCTAGCTTGAGGTCTACCCACTATCCTTTCAATCAAAGCCAATCAGAGCTCGGAGCTGTTCTGACGTCACCGCAACTCCTGCGCAATAAGCAGCTATCCGAGTAAACCTTGAGCTGCGGTCTGGCACGCCGTCTTTGTGCGCTTTCCTGCTACGACCGGAGGAACCGATCACGCGTAAAGAAAAGCGCGGGATCACGGCGCTTTCACTGCGCGTGATGGGCTTGGTGGGTGAAAGCGAGCGCTCAAAAACGACGCGCGCCGTGACGGTGCATTTTTTGGCACTGCTTGATTGGCTCCAGGGGATCGTACCGTCGGCTGCGGTAAGACTTCAAATGGAAACCGAATATAGGGTTTCATGTTTGCGGTATACAAAAAACTTCTCTAGAAATATTTTTTTAAGAGACACAGGAAACAAAGTTTTAAATTATTTTCACGGGATAAGATTACCTGCCGCGGCGGCGGATGTCAGGTAGGGAGTGTAAAGTGTTAGTTAGCAAATTAATCATCTAAGAACTCTCTACTTATTTTTTGAAAGATGTGCTTCAGCTAGCACATTCCAATAAGAAATTCGCTGCTCGTCGTCAATATACACCACGGTTATGTCCCTTTTGCTACAATGTCTAGCGCAAGTGATGAAGTTTTTTTGGTGATAATGCAATTATTGCAAAGATGCAAGCGACCTAGACAAGAATGAATAATAAGCCATGGAGAAGGGGGACAAAGGACAAACACAAATCTCCATCACAGCTAGGCGACTGGTCTGCGACCGAAACTCGTAAAGCTTGGACCAGCTCGCTTGCACCTTTGCACTAATTGCATCATCATCATCACCTTACAATGCAGGCCGACCACCCTTGTTGGTGTGAGGCTGGAGGCAGCTGATAAAACCCATTTGCTCTACTGACGCCTAACTCCTAGTTAGCTCGGTTGGTAGAGCGCTCCGCTGGAAATGAAGCCCCTGATTAGATACCAGGACAAGGACGATTTTTTTGGTCGCGCACCAGTCACCTAGTTGTGTTCGGAGACTTATGTTTGTCCTTTGTCCCCCTTATTCCCCTTCTCCAGCGCTTGTTATCGTCAACTTTTCTTCGTTGGACTAAACTCCAAGGAAGAAACTGCTTACTCGTTTCACTCAATGTTTGTGCGTATATATTTACTTTGCTGAGTTTATTATTATTATTATTATTATTGTTCTGCCTACACTATGCCTTGGCCCTCTAAAGTTTGCCTCTAGTATCTTCAAAATAAATAAATTTACTGGTAGGCTGTTTTGTGTCCACCACACTGTAATAAGGAAAAAAAGAGTGCCAAAAGCTTTGTACCGAGACAGCAGAGTAGGACGCGCATTTTCTACGTCCACGTGACCCGTATATATAGAGAGTTTTGTCATTAATTGTTAAGAATAGGGCGAAAATAAGGACATGTCAATGGCCGAAATTGTTTGAATTACCTTGGGTGCGATGATTGGCAGCTCTTGTGAACAACCACTAGCCTCAAATGTTCCCCTAGCGGAGGCAATAAGCTTAAAAAATACATTCCAATCACAATTTATAGGTAATGATGTATTCAACTTTTTCAATGGTCTGTTGACGCGGGACGCGGTGGTTCTTGCCCACGCTCCATTGCGCATGCGTTCGAACTGTCCTCTGCTCTTTCAAACGTGTCTGCCTTTTTGTCGTTTGCTCGTTCAAACCACAGCGGCCCGTAAACCAAACGTTGACCCGGTAATTGCAATAAGAACTAAGTACAGGCCTCAAAACACTTCTTAGTTTGAAGGTTGGTTGGGCTAAGTAGGTTCAGTGTAAACAGTATAAATAAGGAGATGTTGATCATTTTTACCAGTTGCCATCATCGGCTTGTAATGTCCCATTCTACTTGCGATTTTCAGTATCGACGTCCACCATCTCAGCTACGGTCCACGCTTTTGCAGCCCGAGCGACGCGCACAGTTGTCGTTGAAGTCACAGCGGTTGCATTCGTTCGTAAGCATAGTGGTCGCTCCGAACGCAACTGTGTGAACGGGCCTTCAGGCTTTAGCGCCCCTTCTACGGCGTCCACGTGAAATGAATCGCCGCACGTCACATTTTTCACGCGAAATTTTGCGGTGTATCGAGCGTCGTTCATTTTTCTGAAGCCGCTCAAGTAGTCGGACATTATTAGGAGGACGTAGAATCAACAATTCTAACGCGAAAAAGAGCACGGGGACTCACGCCGACGCCGACACCATCGCATTTCAATGGTTTGTTTATGGGCGACGGCGAGCTTCTTGCCCACCCTCCATCGCGCATGCGCGGCGCCGGTGGCGTCCGCTAGGGGCGCTTTGGTTTGTTTTTAAATATGAGTTGGTGTATAGTTGAAATGTTTAACTCTTCGTAACTAAAGGGGCAACTCACGTGACGCTGTCGTCACGCCGACGTTAAGAACGCACTCAAACTTTCTTCTCCACTCGCGACCGCGGCCACCGAAGCCCCCAACGCGCACACCAGATTCGCAGTGTCGCCTCATGTTCCAGAAATATTTTCTCGTCATGTCACCTTTCCAGGCTCAGTAAACGCACTCAACACCTTGAAACTCCGCTTTTCCACCAATCTCTTATCATTATACTTTCATGTCCTTTCAGCCTCATCCAGAAAAAAAACAAAAAACCTGCGCCGCGCTGCGCGAATCCTTCAAGGTCATCCTAGCGCATTCTTACTTCGCAAGTTTATCGCGGGGGGAATATGCGGCGCTGCCGGCGCCGCCGCTTTCGCCGCTCCACCGCGGCTTCGGCCTGCTCTTCCCATAGACCAGACTCTCTCTATACACGGCTCTGGCGGTGACTCCCACTAGTCTTTATGTCAATTTGCTGGATCGTGTTTGACCAGCTCGACCTATGGACGGAAATACGGCCACGGTTGGCCATCTTTTTGGTAGAGTTAGTAATCATGTAAAATGGCGGACAGCGCTTTGGCGGCAGGCTGCCATAAAAATAGCCGTGGGTCTAGTACACTGTACCGTGGGTGATATTCCGTGCTTGATTGAAGTTGTTCGACGAAGCAGATTTTTGAAACCCCGCTTGAACGGTAGCCCGACCTTTAAGGAGCCGGCGAAAGTTTTAGAAAAGCGCAGCACCAGGAGAAAGCAGCGAAGCTCGCATCGAAAGCAGACGCCTTAACGGCGTCTTCTTTCGATGCTTCAATTTCGATGCGAGTTGTGATGCTTTCCCCCGGTGCTGCGTTTTCGTAAAACTTTCGCCGGGTCCTCAAAGTTCGGGCTACCGTTCACGCCGGGTTTCGACAATATGTTTCGTCGAGCAATTTCAATCAAGCACGAAATATCACCCATGGCTATTTTTATGACAGCCTGCCACCACAACTGCCACAACGCTGTCTGCCATGGATGGATGATAGCGGCTGCACCAGCTGTACATTGGCTAGAGGTAATATAACTCTACAAAACAGATGGCCGCCAGTGGCCTCATTTGCGGAGCCTCATATCCAGCGAATAGACATAAAGATCAGTGGTGACTCCCTACGCGTGCCCGCTGCGGAGGCTGACGTACCTTCTCACCAAACCCTTACAAAAATTGTCAATGAGTTTCTATTGAGTTTCTAACGTATTCTTATAGAATACATAAGAAACTCAATAAGACACTCATTGATAATTTTTGTAAGGGAAATCTGCAGTGCAAACAAAGATATGAACACGAGCGCGTTGCTTTGAAAAGAGTCTTCTACGCACGAGTTCTAGTAAAAAAAAAAAAAAAAAGCATTCTCCTGAGGAAGGCTCACGCTTGAGCTTTTGTCTCTGCTGCAGACATTTGGAAGGTGGAATACAGTTTACAATGTCTCGTCTGTTCGTGGCTTAAATTTCCAACAAATAGGGAGCAGCATACTTTAGTTTTCTGAATTCTAAACACTAAAAGTTATTTAGAAAATTTTAGGTAAACAGTTTTCTAATTTTCACTTTAAACTCGTAACCTGACGTCCGTGGTAGCTTGTGACGCTCTGCAGGAATCATTAGTTTTATTTCCGGTGCCTTTTTTCTAAACGTTTACCCTCTTAGATAACGAAAAAAACATCGAAAATTAACTACCTGTAACCATGCTAAACCCGAGACAGAGGAGTACTAAAAAAACGGACCTTTATCTGGGGTTCACAATAGATGTCATTCGCCAACTTACCTGCGTTTTTTTTTATCAACTATTTGGACGGTTTTATTAAAATCGCGGAGAATCGTAGTGAAAAATCTTATAACTATAAGAAATATTTTGATCCAATAAACGCATGTGATCAAATAAGATCATGTAAGAACCTTATTAGAACAGATGAGAACAATGTAGTATCATATAACAAGTTATAAGGAACGTGTTTTCAGTTTCTTGTAAGTTCTTATATATTCCTGTATGGTTCTTATTTCCCCCTATATGATATTATTAGATGATATGTGTCTATTGGACCAAGAAAAGTTTGATACATATAAGAGTATTTGAGTTCTCCTTGAAGGAAAAAAAATGCGAGCTTCCCGGAAATAATTATTCCTTATCTACAACTGCATGTTGTGTTTACCCAAAAACAGGTTTAACTAACAATAATAATAATAATAATAATTTGTTTATTTAATGTGCCCAAAAACAACCACGCGGGTCTTCACATTGGCGCACACAAGACAAAAAGAAGAAACACAGCACACGCACAGCTTCAATGTACAAATTAGCATGACTACAAATAGGTTGCACACTTCACACAAAATGTAATAGAGTTTCAACTTTCAACTAGACTTGCCAAGTTCCGGCGAAAAACTGGGAGATCTGTGAAGATGTCCAAAGTAGAGGATGCGATTGTATTAAATGAAATTTGCATACGGGACAGTGGTGAGAGTTTAGACATGAATTGAACATAAAAGACAGTAAAATTTCTGGTAACGCGACAAGGAACATGAAAATCGACAGAATTCAGAAGTTGATTAGCATCAGTCCAACCATTTACCACCCTGTGTAAAAAAATCAGATCACGCTCAAATCTTCTATTTGACAAAGACTTAAGTAAAACGCTCTTAAGAAGAAATTTATAATCATAATAAAAGCGACGCTGAAAGTGTCTATCATACAAAATGCGTATCATTCTTTTTTGCACTGATTCAATACTTAAAGACTGTGTACTTGTTAGAGAATTCCAAACAACACAGGCAAATTCAAGCCGTGAACGAACTAAAGCACAAAATAAACGAATAATACAAGCAGGGCGTCTGAACTTTTGAGTTATACGAGATATGATACCAAGAGTTTGCATCGCACGGCCAACAATAAAAGAAACATGAGCATTGAATGACAACGTGCTATCAAGGCACACACCAAGATCTTTCATCACAGTCACGCGTTCGATTGGAGTTCCTCCCAAACAGTAAGTAAAATGCATAACAGTGTGTCGTCTGCTCAAAGAAAGAACCTTAGTTTTGGTAGGATTTAGGAGCAAATTATTCGCCAAAGACCATTGCAGTATATTATTCACTTCGTGCTGAAGAGCATTACAATCAAGAGGAGTAGCAACGCGCATAAAAATCTTAATATCATCCGCAAAGAGTAGGAGCTCAGCTTTTTTTACACATGAGGCTATATCATTAACAAATATCAGAAACAGAAGCTGCCCTCGATACTGATTTCTTCGGGGACCACACCCCTTAGCTTGTTTGCTTCTGTTATCGGTTCCGGGACGCTTCAGCCTGTAAAGTTCGAGATTTTCAATGTCGGCTGAATTCAGTGACTCCGGCCACCAGCACGTGGAAGACAAGGCCTTCGCCTTTCCCCTCCATACGTCATTATAAGTGGATCTAGGCAGCGCGCCGCCTATCTTGCCTCAGCATTGCCGGCAGCACGTCGTTGAACGTCTTACGACGAGTACGACGCTACCACAAGGCGACAACACGCAGGCGTTTGCCGTTTTGCGGCGACTTTTGTCGAGCCTAGAGTTCCTGTATAGGCTCCCTACGGGAGCCAGAGTTGCGCATTTGTTTTCCCCGCGCCGCCACGCCGCTATTCGCCGAGATGCATCACGTGAGGAGCAAAGCATCCGGCGCCGTGCAAGAAAGCCACCTTTACGGTCGCTCCGCCGTCGTTGCTCGCGCCCCGGCGTATCTTCTCCTGCTTTCGCCCGCCTTCTCCTCCTCTCCTGTTTTCCATGCGCGGCGGCGCGCGCGGCGCCGCTATTCGCCAAATTTAGTCACGTGAGGAGCAAAGCATCCAAGGCGTGCAGGAAAGCCGGCGCTACGGCCACCCGCCGAGGCTGAATGCGCAACTCTGCTACCGTAGGTAGCTATATACAGGAACTCTAGTCGAGCCTCTGCGTGGTTGCCGCCTGGGGAGGGTCTCCACTAACGACGAAGTCATGCGTATGACATCATTCATTACGTCATAAGCAGTCAGTTGCGAGCAACGTTACTAGATTACTTCAGTTGTTTAACTCCCGCGGAAGGGGGTACCCCCCCTCACTCACTTCAATCCGCCTGCCCTCGTTCGAAGCGCCATCTAGATTTTCGTTTCATAACTGTGCGTTCCAAAGAGCACAGCTGAAGCGTCAAATGGCGATCACAACTCCGCCATTCCTCCCGCAGCGGTCCCTCGAGGAACTGCACGTGACATCTATTTTGGCTTCAATCGGCCATTTCGGAGCCGAAACAGATACGGTGGAAGGGTTTCGGGGGTGCCAGCCCTGTCTCCCAAGCGGACGCGCCGCGAAATAACATCGAAGTTAAGATGCGCCTAGGTCGGGACGCGCTACCTGAAATCACCGCTGAGGCATGGTTGTATAAAAACAATATTATTTGTGCTGCAAAACATTGCAAACTAAAGATTTTAGGAAACATCACGCGCCCCCCTTTTTGTAGTAAACTCCAATAAAAGTTACTACAAAAAGAGTTTTTTTTATTTCTGTTGGTTTTTACGTTTTTAGTAACGTTAAAACCAACGTACGTATCCCGATTCCCATAGATTACACAGTTACCAAAGCAGCCGTCCGGCGGCGCGTTGAGCGACACCAGGCGAGTCGTGGTGAGTGAGGGGGGATACTGTTCGTGCATGCAGCGTCTATGAGCAGTTCCGTAACTGAGCTAATCTAATAACGTTGGTTGCGAGGTACGTGTTGGCACGGCCAACATTGAGGTTAGAGACACTACTTGTTGCTTGTTTTCACTTCCTCGGGCGAAAAGCTAGAGGTGGCGCCAGCATAGCTCTGCGTGGCTATAGCCTTTCGTTTCGCTGTTTGCGAGATCACGTGACAGGCTTCTTATAGCACGTACGTAGCCGTGCCTCCGACAACGCGGCACAAATGTTACCTGTCGGAGCAACCGACTTCGGTTTCTGATTAAGTGTAAATAAGGATTGCGAGCGAGCATGTTTTACTATTTGTGGAAGCTACTCATCAGTGTAAAATCAAACATTTGTACTCATCAATGTGAACTCGAACATTTTCCCGAATTTTTCGTTAATCGACCAGAGTCGCCTTTTAGGATCTACGGGCACTAGCGTACCCCGGTCCATCATCTTATTGCCAGGAAGTGGGTGAGACGGCAGCATTACTCGGTAATAACCGAAAACTAGCACCCTCTTCATAATGAGATCTGATCCATGAGTGTGAATGCCGCTAGCACTCACGTGCAGACGTAGAATATGTGGCTGTGTAATAAATACAATTTGATTTCAAGGGTATTCAATTTACGGGAATTTGAAGTCCCAAACTGGTCAATTTATGGGTCGCATTACCGAGAATTATCCCGGACGCGCCCTGCCTCCCAGGACCAAGACCCCGTGGCCATGGGAAGTCAGGTATTGGCGACGGCCAAGAAGACGCTCAAGATACGCTACTGCTTCCTGCCCTACCTGTACACGCTCTTCTACCGCAGTCACGTCTTCGGAGACACAGTGGCCAGGCCACTTTTCTTCGAGTGAGTGCACTGTACTACTTGAGATCAAAAATCCATGGAAGTAAGGTGATCCAGAGCTCTGATTACGAACCAGAGTATCACAACAGTCTAAAACTTTGACACCTTAAAGTTCTCTCAGGGCGGCGCCATTTTGTTACCACCGGGAATTTCAACGAGTTTGGCGGAGTAATAGTGGGAGAGGGCACGCGCCCGATATTAATAGCAGACGAGAAACCAGATATTCCCAATTTTTGGGCAGCGCCCGTGGGCTGTAGCCAGACTTGCACGCAATGAGTAACAACTAACTGATTACTTGTAATCAATTACATTTTATTGTATTTTTAAGTCTTCAATTACTTTTTTCTGCCGGTAACGTTAGCTCTATTTCAATTACCATTTTAATGTAATCAATTACAAGATGATCCATTATGTTTCCGAAAGAGCTAAAATTTTAGTTGAGTTTCTTTATGTAAGAAATCGCTCGGCCTGCCAGTGCATCACTCGTCTATGTTGCACCCACGTGGGACTGTATTTTTACCCCAAAACGACTAAAAATGTTAGAGGACGCTTAAGCTTCGCCTTTAAGAGTGGAACGCGATAGCGTTATCGGGCCCCGTTCGCATCGCCTTCTCATTCGCTTCTCATGTTCTTCCTGCCAGTGAGCAGGAAGTGCGGAGGACACTGCCTCGTCAGTAGAGTATCTGGCTCGCAACCGAGGGGTCGTGGGTGTGAACCCCGCCTAAAATTCTTCAAAATATTCTTTAAGGCAAATTAATTGCTTTATGAAGTGAGATCATTTGAGACACGCGGCAACCTTTGATTCGCATTACATGTCACGTTTTTTAATCACTTTTATTCCACGCACGACGTCACGTTTCATGAGAGCGTTGTAAGTTGTTTGAAATTCCCGCGCGAGATCATGTGGCTCCGCGCGATGTCAGCGTATCAGATGTTTCAAAAAACACGACCTTTTTCCTCCACCCTAAATTTTTTACGTATCCGCAATTCAAGGGGGGTCAGGACATCTCAACACTTCCTTCCTCTAAATCCGCCAGGGGGGCAACGCCGATGTGCTTGAAGCACTGTTCGCGCATTGTGTTAGTTGCATTGCGCTCGGGTGTCGAGATAAAATGGGCGAGCACAGAAAGCTTCCATTGCAATCCACGAAACAGATCTTGTCGGCACACCTTCGTATGAGTTGTATAAACGACAGTTTGAACGATCGCTCACCCGATGGCGCTGCGTGTCCTCGAGGCAGCGGCTCCGCCGATCCACGCCCACGGTCAGCGCTTTGTACGCCGCAGATTAAAGAAGGGAGCGAAGAGCGGCGTGCGTGCTTTCGCATTCTGAACTCATAAGAAGTGCTTAGGTGTACCTCGAGCCTTTTCTTTTGTGTTATGGAATTAAACGTTTCTGACAGACTGACTGACTGACTGACTGACTGACTGACTGGCGTTTCCCAAGGGCGTTCTAAATGCATGGCATTTCAAGAAGTCTTTACGCTATTACGTGGCCTAACGTGATAGTTACGCCGCCTAAGGTCACGTCACGTCATGGTACCACGTTCGTGTTAGCTGACGTCTGCGTCGCCTGATGTCACGCTGGTCGTATTACCACGTAACGGTGTAGCGAGACATCACAGTTTGATGTTACGTCACAGATTACCTATAAAAATTCTATGTATTTAGAGTTCCTTTAGAATGACATCACAACGCTACCTGACACTGTGACGTCGAAGAGACTGTATACGCGTATACGAAAACTCTAAGGTGTGACCTTATTAATGTAATGCAATGAGAATGAGGCGGGCGATAATTCTAGGTTGAGTCTTCGTTCGAGATATCACTGTTGTCCCGTTTAGTCTTTTGTGCGGGATACATGCACACTGAATAGTTTTGAATACAAAAAGTATAAAATTCTCAACAATATCGTCGTTTACGCTATGAAGCTGACCTTCTACATATGTCGCTTTAAATTAATCCAGGTTTCCGAAGGATGTGAACACTTTCGCCATCGATTCCCAGTTCATGTGGGGACCTGCACTGATGATCCTGCCTATTCTTGAACAGGTGAGAAATTGCGTTTAACGCGTAAAGAGCGCGAATCACAGACAAGGACACAGTAGAGTGCACTATACTCCGTTACAGGCTAATACTGGGAATGGAGAAATAACTCGGCGCCTTATTCCATTTTCATCTGTTTCTTCGAATATGTCGGCAGATGTCTAAAGCGAATGATTAAGGCCTCTACTGCCTTAACTGCTTCTGAGGCCATAAACAATAAACGTTCCTCCGCAGAACATGACGGACGTGAAGCCGTACCTTCCCCGGGGCATCTGGTACGACGTGATGCTGGGCGCACCGTTTCACAGCGCGGGCGAGGACTTCCTGATGACTCCCTTGAACGACACCCTGTGCCTGCTCATTCGGGGTGGCCACGTGGTGCCGTCGCAGGAACCGGCCCAAACGACAGCAGCTAGGTAAACCAAGCTTGAAATAAACGCGAGGAAGCAAGACCCTATTAGGCCGTAAAAATAATCGTTAAAGAGGCACTGCAACGATTTTTGTACTTTCCGTGAATACTGCTTAGAACTAGTCCTTCACGTTCATCACCTACCAAACAAGCGTTAAGGTGCAACCCCACCGGTAATGACGTTTTGCTACTTTTTAGACGGTTTGTAACTCTTTATACGTTTTCTAGCGTCATAAATATAATATCAAATTAAAGAGCTTTTATTTGGCTCCACTTTAGTGTTGCGACATTATGTTTATTCTTAAATGTTACCATTCTAGCTTTTAATTAACCATACCATAATATATTTAAATTTTGTTCTCTCAAGTTTAAACCTTCTAACGTCCACAATAATTTATGTGAACGGTGGGGGGATACAATAATTAAGAAACGTAAGCAATTAACTGTACGAAGAATGTATACATTAAAAGAAACGATAAAGTTTAAAATTGTGTTATTTCCCCGTGCAATAGCAACTAAACTACGAATCCAAATTATGAGGCATTAAATTACGAAGCAACCTTCAACATTACATTTTCTAGAAATTACATATCGATATATTACTCGTGAAGTATAGTATTTGACCTCAAACTTTTTCCCTTCAGTAACGGAAAGTTGCAGTTTCTTAATGTCAAATATAGAGGGCGACACTTGTTCTAGGGTAACTTGGTGTGCATTTGCCAAGGTGTGCCGCTTGGAAAGCCACGTGAAGGACAGAAACGGCGCCACGTGTTTGAGTGTGAGATGCCTGGATGCTTGCAGTGAGAGAGCCAGGGATGTCAGATCAACAAGCTCGAGGCTGCGGGTACACCACAGCTGCTTTTGCGTGCACTACATGTCTGACGTGATCCAAATCAAATGAGCGCCATGAAGGGGATTCCGAGAGTTGCGATTCCGCCACGTATGCCCAAAACAAAACAACCCTTTCCAAACTTCAGTCTGGCCACATTGATCAGTATCATTACCTGAAGAATGGCATCTGTGCCGTACTAACGGCGGCCTTCTATTGACTGATGAAGGAAGACGTTGAAGATGCTCCCAAGCGGATGATGCGAGGCTTATACACTCGAGGGATTAGTAGGATGGGACGCAGGCATAGAACACAAAAGCTTCGTAAGCATTCATTTCTAACTCAGATTAAGTCAATCTGTTGGTAGCACACAATCGGCTCTAAAGCCCTTCGGTGTTGAGAATTTTATTGAGGCATCGTTCTGACTGAAGTAACTGGATCGTGGGAAAGTAGTTCCAAGCTTACCGTAAGGTCGCCATTTTGGCCCATGAAATCAGCCATTTCTCCTTGACCCCTTCATTCTTGGTAAGCGGATCTAAAATCCCTGGTGACGGGTAACGTTATAGAGACGTTTCTTGCATTCCGAGAGTTTGCAATTCACACACCGGTACAAGCATAGATCTTCGTACCACCAAAACATGAGGTGTCGGTGCCTGGAGGCATTGAAAATTAATTTTCTTGTTTTGAAATACGTAAGAAGAACAATATAATTGTTAGAGATCCGTAGAGATGGGCATTATTGATAAGTTGATTGCATACACAGTGCCAAAGGAAACGTCTTCAGTATGATGATGCTTCGTTGTGATGTTGGTGCGACTGGATTGGAACGACGCTCTGAAGGCTTCGAAGATTTGAAGGGGCCGAAATGGCGATTGCCACAGTTATAGAGACCGATTAGCCAATCGCCTTGTGAGGCTTTGGTCGTCTGTATGTAAGTATTTGTTTGTGTTCTGCTAGCAAGCAGGGAAGGCCATGGCACTACTTTCTTAGGATCTTCTGACTTTAGTTGTGACCAGTTGTATATTTGTTACCATCGAAACTGAAAGTGATCGAGAAAGAACAGTACAGTTGCAATTCCTCACCTCGCGAGTGTGAACGTGCCCGAAAATACAAGTTCATTACCGCCATTGGTATCGCAAAAAGTAAACTGCTATGTAAGCCACCAGGTGCCACTGGATTTTGGGAAGGGTCTATTGCAGAAATCATCTTCGCAATCGGACTATGGCTTGTGGGAATGGTTCGAGAATATTCTGTTTCGCAGCCGCCTGAATAGCGTTTGCCTGGCAATAGTATTAAAAAAAAAATTAAAACGCCTTTAAGTTGCCTGTCCGCAGGCTGCAAATGCCTAAAGCCAGGGTCACACTGCTCACACACCATACACCATACACTGCTCACACACCAGTGTGCAAAGACGAGTCACCGCAATGTCCGTGGTTTGAATGCTGCGTGCCAAGTTTTCTCCTGAAACGCATTGCCATGCGGCATTCGAAGCAGGGATCTCGCGATGACTCGCGTTCGAATCTGTATGCAGACTGTCGTTTGTATGATGTATAAGCAGTGGGACCCCGGCTTAAAAGAAAGATACAAAAAAAAAGAAAACGTTCGCAGGGCGTTTTTTGGGAGGGTTTTTGCGTTATGGTGTTTGTCCACGTAAAAGAAGTGAGAATCATGTCATTACACTCCTTAATTGTGCAACCCAGTGGTGGTCCACGTGGATCATGGTTAGTTTTGTTGATAAATAAAAGAAATGGCTATAAACAAACGAGGATTATCTGTCAGTGTTCGAGCAACTTAAAATTATATATATATATATATATATATATATATATATATATATATATATATATATATATATATATATATATATATATATATATATATATATATATATATGTTTCTTTTCTCTATTCTACATAAAGTCGGAATCAGAGCCCTAAAGTTCGCTTCTATTGCGACATTAACAGTCGCCCTTTTAGATTTTAAAACTATTTCCACTGCTCAGCGTTCAGTAATTTGATTCGTCCCGAATTCAATATTGTAGCGAAAGAATTGCGGACTCTACGTAATTTATAATGAAACCTCGGCAAAGCTTCAACTGAAGTTTTACAGTTTCTGTTTGAATATACGTTATTTGGAGATAAAGACCACAAGTTCCTTTTTTGTTGCTGTCGTTGTCATTTGATGAAATAGTTTTGTTTTCTGCAGAAATTCCCTTCCTCTCCGATTTGATACGCAGTCGCCTCAAACCCTTCAACCTGCTTGTGGCTCAAAACCGAGACGGGTTGGCCTCGGGAGAGCTGTACTGGGACGACGGAGAGGACATCGGTACGCTACCTTTCCTTCCACTAGGCCGTTTTCGTGAGTGCGCGCCACCTATAGTAGCTGGTGCATCAACTATCCAACTCCGCCATTGTTTGGGCACGCAGTCTGAGCACCAATAGACTTTTTTCGTGCACTCTCGTCTCCATCCAGCTAATAGGCGTATCCGGTATGGCCGACGAAAAAATAATAAAACGTTTCAACCTGCAAATAGTAAAAAAATAGAGGGGCGGCAAAACGAGAATGGGTGACGGTTACGCTTATATCCTAAATACATTCTATTGCCGTGCCGACTACAAAACAATGTTTTCGCCCATACTGGAAGTGACGACAATTCAAGATGGCGGCGCTCTTGTGAAAAAAGTCTATACACCGTTCCACTAGGAAAAGCGGAGATCGAAAAAATGACCTCCCCCTCTCACTAAGCGCGTCGTCTGCTCCGCCGATTGGGCTGTATCTAACATCCGGCTGACGTTCATACTCGGTTTAAAATCACGTCATTTTGAAAATTTCAAGGGCAGATGCGCGGAGTTTTATATGCAAATGATCGTGTAATGCTGTGCTCGATAAAAAGACTAACCGGGTCCAATTGCGCTCTTACCTGCGTGCAAATTAAAAAAAAAATGGGAAAGATGTTTCAGAGTGGTCGGGCTCCCCGGCGAAACGTAAATCCCGTTGCTGTAGCTTTTGCACTATTAAAAGTTCGTATTTGTATAGGCCTTTAGCGACGATGAGTGGAAGTCTGGAATAAGAAATAAAAACGCGCCCTCCTGACGCAATAGACGCAGTGGTTGAGGGCAGTACTGCCGGCTGACAGCACCGCTATTGAAGTAACGGAACAAAGATACGCTAGTTGATCATTTACTGAAATTAAACCACAGAGCGCTATAGGTTGATTTTGGAGTACCTTTAAATATTCTAAGAATGCGAACCACTTCGCAACGGCAGCCACGAGCGAGAGTTCGATGTTCGTACAGCCCTCCAGTAGAGTCCAAAGATGGAGAACGGCAACCTCCCGGTTTGTCGTCTGCTAGCGGAGTCGGGCCAACACCACCTAGAGCTGAAGGCTGCAGCGCTCCTCCAGTGACGTCACACGAGTCGGCTGGCGAGCGCCGCGGAAAAGTGCTGCACTGAAGGCGTCGCGCATAGATTTACCGACGTAGAATGGCATTTTTTATTGATCCAAACGTTTGTTAATAGATAAAACAGGATTTATAAATATCTATATTACTGGGAAACATATTTTGTTTCACGGGCAACATATTAGGACGTACAATTATTGCTATGATAAATAAAGAAAGATGTTTACGACGTTTTGAGAGAGATGGGTTTTCGTTTTAGGCATCCAAATCTTGGGTGCTTTAATTATCTCTAGGAGTGAGAAGACACAAACAAACAAAAAATAAATGCCCTGAAACGTTATTGTAAGTGATGGGACCCGCCAAATGCATAACAGCAACAATCAAGTTGGTGATGACATGTGTGGTTACTGAATTCGTATGTGAAGCTAATGAAAAGAAGATTATTAAAAAAATTTTGGACTTTTGGAGCACGAAAAAATGTAATGTGTTGAAATGTATTTTTTACCAGAAGTAAACATATGATAATAAAAACAAATCTGCGGGCGAACTGGAGAATGTTTATCATAAAGTAATTAATCTGAGATTCAGACGCGAAGACGAAAAATTAAACGCAGAAAAGTCACAAAAAAGAGGGAAAGACGCCGCCTAGATTGAAGTGCACAAGTTTTGATTGAACCAAGTGCAGGCAATCTTAGCGAACTTAATTAAAGCATAATTTTCAGTAAGGGACACATGCAGCTGTGGGAGCTTTCTGCACACATCTACCCGCGTTCATTCACACTACAAATAGATACCGTGAATACAAGTTCTCTCACCTCTGAAAGCTTCAAATTGTATATTCTCGTGTATCCATACTCTCTTCGTGTATCCATCTTGACACAATTCAAAAACAAGCAACTTAGATGCCGCTTTGTAGCTTTCGCGACACTAAGACACAGCACATGTACGGCATGTAGACTTTAATGCCGCTTCGCAATAATAACGACATGACAACTGTTGCACTGAATATAAAATAATTATTTAGATTTTAGGATTTCACATTTTCTTTTCTTTGACTTGGAATTAGCTTCATAACCTTTTCGTTCACCAGCACAATGTTCGTGCTGCACCAGAACAAGTCCTTCAGCATGAGCTCACTTGTGTGTCCTTCTTCACATGCGTCTAAGTCAGAAGTCTCGCTGGGACAGCAGTTCCATTGTAAGCTCGATGACGAACTGACTCTGGATCGGGACCTTCAGAAACTCTGTCTGCTTCGAGAGTTCTTGAGCAACAACGTAATTATGTGTCACGGCACTAACAGCGAACATAGTTGGATAAAGGAGCCCCCCTCGATCCAATTCCTTGACAAGAGAGTAGTTCTCCTGCGCAAGTGAAACTGTCGCCGTCTTATCTTCTTCGGTCAGTAAGCGCCACCCTGCATTTTTAACATTTCGGCTTTTTCAAACCGGCATGAACTGCGTACTCTGCCATGTAGACTAGGACTGGGAGGGTCCAATTTATCGCGTGACACTGCATCTTCTGTAACTATACTATGTTGCAGCTGGGCCGGGGCGTGTCTACTTATTTTTCAAGTTCCTCCCATCGCTCGTCTTCACACGGGATTGTCGGCATACTTTGTAGTCCCAGCTTATTTTCACCTTCATAAAGCCGCCTTATAGATATGTGATATTGCGAGCCAGCCAGCTGCCTGTACTTTCCGAAACGGTCTTCCAAGCTATCAGTCTGAATCTTTCCCAGCAGGACATAGTTCAGCCCGAGTTCAGTGAAGCAGTATTGGTTGATCTCTACAAGTGCACGGGTTGTTTGACGGAGTGCTCCGTGAGTCTCCTTGGTTAGCGTGCCACTGGTAAGGTTCTCGCTCTCCCATACGTCAAGCCAGGCGTCCAGCCAGTCAAAAAGACTGCACAAAAAATTCACATTGGGATCGTCCTCTGCAGAAGTCACTGGTTCTTGAAATTCGTCTCTGAGTCGCGTTCCTTTGTTCGGCGTCCATGTTAACATTTCTTTCAGATTTCGAGACCTCGACGATTTTATTGATTCCTTTAACAATATGCGCCACAGATGTAGAAACAAGAGGGGGACATAGAGCGAAGGCTACAGGCTCCTGATCGTGGTTTTGAAAACGGGAGCTTGCGCTACAAAGATACGTTTCGAAAATTAAAAGCGAGAGCTAGCTTGTGCTTGTCGCCTGCGCTGCCACGGCAGCGTAAGATTCAACGAAATAAATTCAATAATTAAAAAAAAAAGAAAAAAAATGTGAAAAGAATGAGAGTTCTCACCCTGGTATGCGTCCATAGAACCAGGTTTTTACGAGGAATCGCCCGCACCCATACTTTTCGCAGTTCTTCATCTTCCGGGAACTTAAACACACACACTTTCTTCGACGACATTTCGTAGTTCCCATGGCACCCAGGGACACAGCATTTATGATGCATGGCTAGCCCGAAAGCCGCCCGTAACTTGACAACAACCCCGTGTTAACCGCCATGCACAGCAAACACAAAAGACAAAAGAGACGGTTAGAGCAGTTCGCGTACTCCCGCTGCGAGACATGTGCAAGCCGCCGTGCGCAAAGGAGGCAAAACTTGTCGTTGCGCAACTGCCCCGGGAGAACCCTGGGCTCGGAGAAAGCTAAAAAACAAAAACAAAAAAAAAGGCCGGAGCACGCGTCGCTTGGCGTCCTCGGGAAAACACACATAAAAAAAAAAGCATGTCTTGCGGAGAAGCCTTCCTCTCAGGTCGGCCCACTCGTCGTGAATCTGTGACGTCAAAACTCCGAGCGCTGCGGCCTTTGCGCCGAACCTGCTGAACTTCCCGGATGTGCGGAGAGGGCGCCGCGGTCAAACAAAATGCCGCCGCCCTGAGAACACTAAATGAAATGGTCTATAGAACACAAGGGTTGTGGCAGCGTTCGTTGTACTCTGCTCAGCTCGTATCAAGAACGAGTACTCCATCCGCGTACGGAGAGGTCTTGGGTGCAATCGCACTCTCCATGCCCTAGAAACGATTGCCAACATGTTGTTCAAAAGGGTCCATTAATAGTTTCCAGACCTATAGGTCAGAAGCTTCAAATGTTCTAAACGTGAAACTTTTCCGCCCTTGCCCGCATGCACCCTACTAAATTACGATGCCCTATAGACAGTCGGATGCAGCGCTCAGATAGTCGCTTACTTTATATTATGAAACAAAAAAAAGGGGGGGGTTTTGTGTTTGGGTGTTTCTAGAGTTCGGATGTAAATGCGAAAGTTGGACTTTTTTTTTTTTTTTAGAATGAGCACTTATCCCGCTCCGGTTAGCTCATATTTCGGTTTCATGCGTCACTTTTAATTACAATATATATATTCTTAAAACAGAGCCGCGAAAGCCTCCTTTTTGCCACCAACAATGTCCTGTCAGCGGCTTTGTAGACGGTGCTCTACCAGGACACTTTACTAACGTGTTGTCGTTCGTTATTAGCGTACCATGAAGCACATTAGCTAGCGCAACTATGCTTATAGGCACGCTGCAAAACGCTCGTTCCCCTCGGCGGACTGTCCTAAATATTTGAGAAAATCTAGCTCGATCTTACTCAATATCATAATTTTTTCGCAGGTTCCTACGAGAAGGGGGAATACAGCCTCGTCAAATTCATAGCAGTCAAGGTAAAGAGCGACTGGAGCGCCCTGAGTTACATGTTTTACCAAAAAGAACAATAATCTTTAAATATTACGTGGCTCGAGGTTCGAAAAGCGCCAAGCGAAGCATCTATGCGGGGCATAAGTTCGTCCACTTCCTTTGCGTGGGTTAGGGTGACGTCATAACGCCGAGCTTTGATTGGTTCTAAATGAAGGATAGCGGGTAGACCTCAAGAGAGCTTGCTTTCAGGTCTACCCACTATCCTTCCAGTCAGAGCCAATCAGAGCTCGGCGTCCTTCTGACGTCAACGCAACTCCTGTGCAGACGACCTGCCCTCCACATACTCCGTTTCCCCAACGAAGTCACGATCCGATGGTGGCAGTCAACGGCACCAATTTGCCGCGGCGTTCATCGCTTTTGTGCGTTTCATGTCATCGACTAAACCAATCAGGCAGAGGGAACGTGCCACGTTCCTGCGCTTTTCTTTGTGCATGATTGGCTTAGCCGATAATAGCATATCCCCCAAAAAATGAAAGATGTTTACAATTTTCTGTAACGCCGAATTGGAGCGGAGCTCTTGAGGAGGAGGAGGAGGGGAAGGTAAGGAGGGAAGGGTATGCCCCTCTTTCTTCCCCGCTAAATGTAAAGAGAAAAATTTTCCGCTAAATTTAGCGGAAAATTTTTACCGTCGTAACGTCCCACGTGACGTCACATGTGTAGCCAAACGTGACGTTACGAGGGTAAATTTAGCGGGAATATTTTTCCGCCAAATTTAGCAGCGAAATTTCCGCGCTAAATTTAGCGGGAATATTGGCAATTTTACATGCGTGTGACGTCACGTGTGACGTCACACGTCATGTGACGTCTTACGCCACACGTCAAGTCACGTGTGACGTCACGAGGGTTACGAGGGTAACTGTCGAGACCCTCGTGAGGGTAACCCTCGTGACCCTTGTGAGGATAACCCTTCTGACCCTCGTGAGGATAGCCCTCGTAATCCTCACGAGGGTGACCCTCGTGACGTTACACGTGACGTCACGTGTGGCGTCAATATGAGAAACGTCTTATAATGCAACGCGTGGTTACGTCGACGGCGACGACGCCGCTCAAGCCGGAAACAGGCTCCCCAGAGCTGAGCTCTAAAACCACGAGTGCCGTGACGATGCAATTTTGACGCTGATTGATGGACTCCATTGGATGTTGGCTGCGGTAGGAGAACTAATGCGAAACAGTGCTACGTTCCAGACACGTGACTCGCGGGGCTAGTCTTCGGGCTAGTGCACGTATTTCTCATTTATTTTCGTTGCTGCGAAACAAAGTGCTAACCTACGCATCTCCAGTTCGCGAATATACGACACTTTTATTTCGCTCTAAACATCCCGAGGTAGTTCAAATGTATCGTGAGCCTGGGTCTTCGTCTGGTCTGCTTAGCGTCTTTATTGTATTGCGCCGAGATGTTTCGGTGGCGCCCTCTTATGGTTTCCCTCCGTGACGTCACGACTGGGATTTGCCTCACCGTGACGTCACCAGTTGTTATTCTGGCTACTTACCATCGGGTGCGACGACGAGTTCGATGGTGTGTTTAAAAAGCACAGTAGAAGCTAGGAGAGATCGCAATCCGAAACTAACACCGTCAAAGTTGACAATCTGACAGTGCTCATATGCCCATGGTTTGGCCAATCGTGGAAAGCTGAACACAGCGACGCTTTTGGCCGCGCACATCGCTAATACCTATCGTGCCCATGCATCAAAAGTGGTCCCGAAGAGGGAACAAATGACGTCACAGACGAACTTCTGCGGTTGGCCGTAGAAGTTCGACTGTGACTTCTACGGCCTTTTAACCTTTTAATGACCGTAGAAGTTCCGGCAAAAAGCATGAAAGTAGGCGAGTGTCGCTGTCGTCGGGACGTCCCAACTTCTGACTGCCGAAGCTCTCGGAGACTGCCAAGCTGAAGAGCGACTCGCAGCAGAAGTGGTGTCTGTTACATCCAGGGGGGAGGGGGGGGGGGGATGCAGGTGTTTACAGAGCGGGGGGTCAGGGTACCAGATGTCTGAGAAACCCTCCCCCTCCCTAAAACTCTTACACATGCCGAATTAGGAAAAAATAAGAGGGGGAGGATATGCCCCTGCTCAGAATCCGCCACTGCATGGTTACATCCACCTGTGCTGATGTGGCAGGCCACCACCAGGATCGTGGCCGGCGACCACATGAGACTTCTATGACGTCATGAGGCGGAAATCGAGGGACCTTTTTTTAGGACGCGGTAAACGCACCAGTCGAAGATGGGTTCCAGGCGCGAGTGCTTCGTGTGCCAAATGTCTCTCGAACGGTCGGAATCCATAGCCCCAAACACTTTCTTTCCCTGCAGAACACGGTGTCGAGCATGTGCGTGCACTGCAGTTACGACACCATCATGTTGCTGAACGCCGTCACAGTGTACGGCGTCGGCGAAAAGCTCGTCGACGTCCGCTTCAACAAGCAGTCCACCAACTTCACCTACAACCCGTCCGGGCAGGTGAGCCTACGGGATTGTCCGCCTGCTCGAGTTAAGCAGGACATTGTGGCTCAGCTTCGCTCGGTTGCGTCAGTAGACGGCCTTCCGTGGTTGTTGTCCTCAACTTGTTGGCGCCTACCCAAGAAAAAGATTGGCCAAGGATCACTGTCCTGTAAAATATGAAAGTTTGGTTGGGGTTTTCTTGGCGCAAACGCAGCTAGGTCTATGGAGTGCCAAATTGGACGTCCCTTATCTACGAAGCAGAATAAAAAAAAGTAACCGCAACATATATTTTATTTGCTTAATAATACAGACGGGATTAAAATCAATCTTCCACTTTTCAACATATTCCTTCCCGCGTTCAACTCATATGCGCCAGCGTTTCAACAACGAGTGGATGCCGCAAAAGAAAACATCTTGTTGACTCCGGAGTCCGAAGCTAAAGATTCACTGCCGCTTCCAGCTCATTCCTGGACGGAACTTATTCCACCTACAACCGCTTTGAGTGGATCGGACAAAAAATAAAATCGCTCGGTTCCGGGTACTTTGAGAATGGTGGATGCTGAATGCACTAGAAGCGTAGACCTTTAATTTTTTTTTCTGTCTTTCCTTGTGCCGCGTGGGGGGGGGGGGGGGGGGGGTCATTGTCGTGCTGCAGCAACACACAAAAAGTCCGCTAATTACGGCGGTTCGACCTGATCATAGGCTTCAAATTGTTCTCAAGCAGATCACAATGCAACGTCCTTTTGACACTGAACCACTGGGAATATAATGTGTGACTACTGGTCCTTTATGGTCCCAGAAGGCCATGAGAATAACCTTGCCCTACGTCGGAACTGCCAGGAACGTCTTTGGTTTTGGTTTCATGCATGGTCTGAATCTATCAGTGAGGGGGCCTTTGGCTTTGCCAAGCTGTCAATGTGACAACGGTTTTGTGCAGGTTTCGAGCATCAAGCACTCTTTGATGCAAATAAACTTTATTATTATTTCAATTTTAACAATAAAAAACAAAAAAAGAACAAACCAAACTTTATAAAAATAGTTTTTTTTTTCTTTCTCTAAAACGTTAGAAGAGCTTAAAGACAGGACGAGCTTGTTGTCAATACCTTAACGACTAACATAATAATTAAAATACGCAGATATTCATGGCAGTAGTAACAAGAATTATGCATAATAATAAGCACATGATGACTAAGAAAACTATAGTATATTTACACGCAAAAAAGGCAAAAACCACCAAAACTTAAGAATCAATAACGTCGACGGAAAACTTTTCATTAGTATAAAATAAGATAAACATAGAAGGACAAACCAACAGGTTCCAGAAATCAAGATATCCGTTTCTTTACGCAAAAATAAAAGTTTAAGGCATGCTGAAAATGCTACGTAGGTTCTTAAAATAAATATGTTATAGTAGAATATTTTTGCCATACAAATTATTTAGTAATGATGGTTTTCATCGGTTCCGTTGGAGATAATTAAAGATGTATATCCACCCCAACACGGGTTTCTAGATTTCAAACAAGTTATCCAACCATTACGTGCGAGTATTGTCTCAATGTTTCTCCGTTGTTTCTCTCAGCATGCCCATATAGAGTCACATAATAAGCTGTGCTTCACAGTAACAGCACTCCGGCCATCTTGTAGCCAAAACTCATTCTTGTAACTTTTCTGATAAGTCGGGGAACGAAACGTTGGTACTCTAAGCGTAGCTTATGGCTCTAATCAGTACTCCTAGAAGACCATGTGTTATGTCCGAGCAGCCGTCGCCGGCTGTCGGAGTTTTTAATGGAAGCAGGAACTCATAAGGGCTAAACGATCAGTTCGGTAGGCAGTTTAAAACAAGAACACGAGCGAGCGCGCATCCTGGCATGCGCTCCGGATCAGGACCACGCCCGAGGTCCGTGACGATGATGATAGTGCCACACCCATGGTCAGTGGCGATGATGATAGTCCTGCACCGCCGACACATCAACTCTTCCACCCTTAGGCGCAGTATATATACCGGTCTGGGGGACGTCTGGCCTCCGGCGGTCGAAGTCTTCGGTGCTGGCCTGGCTGGCTCGGACGTTGAGATGGTGCGGCAGACTCGCCTTGCGTTTCAAGAGCAATCTCCTGTCGACTTGACTCGAGAACGTCGTCTGTCATGCTCCAGTCTGGCGGTCGTGGTGGTGTAGTGTTCGTCTGCGACGTCTTTCGCATGTGATCTATGTGACGTCGCACCTTACCCGTGGCACATCTTACGAGCCAGGAACGTTGGCCGATTCGGCGCAGGATTTCCCCCTGAATCCAGTCTGGCTTAGTCAGGAATTGGCGGATAAGTACCTTCTCCCCTTGTGAGAAGCGGTATGCTTGGTCTTGTGTGTCTTGGTACTTCCCTGCTTCTGTTTCGGTTTTCGGCTTCAACAAGTCTAGGGGACACGGTAGTTCTCAGTCGAACATTGCCTTTGCAGGTGTCATTCCAGTTGTATTGTGGACCGCGGAATGCCGACGGAAAAGAAATCGAGCCAGCCGGCGTTGTGTGCTCCCAGATGCATCCTTGATTAGTGCCTTTTTGAGTTCTGCGACATAGCGCTCGGCCTGCCCATTTGTATCAGAATGGTACGCTGCTGCTGTCACAGCCTGTACTCCATTTGATGTGAAGAAGTCCTTTATCTCGCTTGAGACAAATGCACTTCCGTTGTCGGAAATAATCTTTTCCGGTATGCCAAACGTGGCGAAGAGGCTTCGTAGCACATCAATGACAGCTGCAGATGTCAAATGAGGCACATGACGTACTTCCACCCACTTTGTGTACGCGTCAACTACCACAAGATATGTGTGGCCGTGCACTGGTCCTGCAAAGTCCAGGTGTAGCGTGTGCCAGGGCGTCTCAGGACGTTCCCACACAGGAATCGATGCCTTGGTTGGATTCCTCTGTGTGGCCTGGCATTCACCGCAGTGTCGCACAGTCTCCTCGATCTCTCGATCCAGCCCTGGGCACCACACGTAGCTGCATGCGCATTTCTTCATAGCCACCATGCCTCTGTGGCCTGCGTGTATATGTGCCAGTACATGAGGACGCGCTGACATTGGTATGATCACTTGAGAACCCCAGGTAAGGCATTTTTGATGAAGCGCCAGAGCTGCGGCTCTTTGCTGGTAGGGTGTGAACACGTCTCCGGTGAGCTTGTCTACTGTGCCATCTTGAACGGCGGTGTACAGTTCACGCAAAGTGCTGTCTTGCTGTGTCAGACGAGCTATCTCTGTGGCTGTGAATGGTCGTTATAGTTAGAGCTTCAAACATTAAAACGTCACCAGGTGGCCACGGTTCATCATCACTGTCAGGCAGTGGCAGTCGGCTCAATGCGTCAGCAATCTGGTGTTTTCTCCCTTGCCTGTAGATGATGTCGTAGTCATATGTGGACAGCTTGATGCACCACCTGGTCATTCTGGGAGAGAGGACTTGAGCTGTCGGTTTCTTTGGCCCAAGTACATACACCAAGCAGCGGTTGATGGTCTGAGATGAACGTCAGTTTCCTTCCTGCAATGTACTTGTGGAATTTCTAGGCTGCAAAAACGACCGCAAGGCCCTCTCGGTCCAGCTGAGCATGATTTCTTTCTGCTGGTCCTAGTGTCCGAGAAGCAAAAGCGATCGGTGCTTCTCTGCCTTGGTCATCGTGTTGAGAAAGGACAGCTCCCACGCCGTACGGCGAAGCGTCGCAGGAAACAAAGAGCTCCTTCTTGTCGTCGTAGTGAGCTAGTACTGTCTGTTTGAGAATCCGGTTCTTCAGCTGCTCAAACGCTTTCTGGTGCTTGTCTTCCCAATTCCATGCAGAACCTTTCTGAAGTAGCTCGTACAGACAGCTGGCAATGGTTGCCCTGCTCTCCAAAAATCTGTCGTAGAAAGCAAGCCGTCCGAGAAACGACTGTAGGGCTTGTTTACAAGTTGGTGCTGGAGCGTCCACAATGACTCGCACTTTCTCTTGTGTCGTGTGAACCACTGAGCCGTCAGTTTGCTGTCCCAGCAAGAAGAACTCTCGAACTCCGAAACAACACTTGTCTTTCCCAAGACGGATGCTAAAACTCCTCCAGTTGCTTCAGGACTGCTTCCAACCGCGAGGCATGTTCTGTGGCGTCCTTTCCGCCGATTATGACATCGTCCAGGTACGCACAGACGCCTGGGATGCCCGCCAGCATAGATTCCATAAAGCGCTGGAATATGGCCGGTGCTGCGGAGATTCCGAAGGGAAGTCTCTTGACCTTGTAAAGTCCTTTCAGCGTGTTGAGGGTCAGGATCTCAGCTGTTTCTGGGGTAACATGAAGTTGCTGGTAAGCTTGGGTAAGGTCGATAGTGCTGAATATCTTGCTTCCTCCCAAGTTGCTGAGGACTTCATCTGTTGTTGGAAGTGGATAAGCTGCCTTCCTTTCTGTAAGGTTCACGGTGCAACGGTAGTCACCACAGATCCACAGCATTCCATTTTTCTTCCGAACCAGGACCACAGGCGTTGCCCAGTCGGAATGCTGAGTCGGTTCAATAATGCCTTGCTCCTGAAGTCTATTCAGTTCAGTCTCTACAGCTGATCGTAGCGCAAAGGGTGCCGAGCGTGCTTTCAAGAACTTCGGAGTTGCTCCGTCGACAAGTTCTAGTTGCACGGCAGGACCAGTGTGTCCTGTGATGTCTTCATTGAACACAGGCTGGTACTTGTCTAGTAGTCTGGAGACAAGCGCGTCGTCTGAGACATCGTTAATTCCAGCAATGTCTATGCCGAGGTGTTTAAACCAGTTCCGTCCGAGAAGGTTGCAACCGGCTCCCTTGACAACCATGAGGGGAAAACTGCAGGTTTTGTCTTTGTGTGTGACTAACACTGTTGCAGTGCCTAGAACTCCAAGCGACTGACCTGACCATGTGCGGAGCAAGACGTTGTTAGTCACCAGATGAGGTGGTTTCTTCGTCCACGTGGCGTTGAATGTCGCTTCACTGATGAGCGTGCAGGCTGCTCCGGAGTCCACTTCAAGTTCAAGCACCTGTTGTCAATTAATACCTTCATTGTGAACTTTGGCACATTAGTAGTTTGTGGCACAGAGTTGAGCTCGTACAGTGTCGACGTTGCTGCTGAGTGTTGAAGCCCGACAGCTGGTGTTGGTAGAGTCATCAGCAGCTGGTGTTGAGGTACTTCCATGGTGTTATTCCGGTGCGAGTAATTCGCGTCCTTCCGCTTCTTGATGCACGCCTTTTCTGTGTCCCCGTTTCTTGCAATACCTGCAAGACATTGTTTGGAATTTGCAAGTCTCCGGACTGTGTTGTGCGTCGCACCTCCAGCAACGTTGCGCATTCTGCTCTTTCGGTTGCTTGACAGACCGATCTGGATGTCGCGCTGGGCCGCCACTCGCACTTGCCTTGTGCACTTCTTTGAATTCTGACTTCCCTTTCCGCTGGTCTTCGACCGCGTTTTCTGCTCGCAGGGCGAAGTCGTAGGCTCGTTGAAATGTTAAATCCTTTTCCGCGAAAAGACGCTGTTGGACCTGTTCATTTCGTAGGCCGCTAACAAAACGGTCGCGCAGCATAATTGCCAAGGGTAGGAGTGTCGGGTTTGACGCTTGTTCAGTGGTGGTCCCGAAATCGCCGTCTGCTGCGAGCTTTTTCAGTGCTGTCACGTAGGCACCGACTGTTTCGCCGTCCTCTTGGTTGCGGCGTTGGAAGCGTGCTCTACAGAAGAGTTCCGAAGGTTGCGGGTCAAAATGAGCCCTTGAACGATCTCATCGAAGGTCACCTGACTGGGCTGCTTCGGCTGCACAAGAGCGCAGACCACGTCGTAGGTCTCTTCTCCGCACAGCGTGAGCAAGTGAGTTTTCTTTTTCGAAGCGTCCTTTATATCGTTAGCTTCGAAGAAGAACTGCAGCCGCCCGTACCATGATTTCCAGGAGCTGGAACTGCCGTTGAACTCCGGTATGCGACCGAACTCAGGCGTGGCCATGGCGTAGCACTGGTCGTCGCTCGCTGTTGAAGCGCCGGTGTAGGTCGGTGGGTGCTGATTCTTGTCGCCATCTGTTATGTCCGAGCAGCCGTCGCCGGCTGTCGGAGGTTTTAATGAAAGCAGGAACTCATAAAGGCTAAACGATCAGTTCGGTAGGCAGTTTAAAACAAGAACACGAACGAGCGCGCATCCTGGCATGCGCTCCGGATCAGGGCCACGCCCGAGGTGGGTGGCGGTGATGATAGTGACACACCCACTGGTTTTTAATTTGCACCGAACCTGAGCGCACTGAACGTAGTAACTTAATGAAACTTTTCTTTTCTCAAATTTCGCTTTATTTTAAATGGTATAGGCAAATTAGAATTACAAAAACAAGCAAAAAATAACCTCCTTCGTGACGTCGTAGGTCCTCGCTTGAGTGGCCGAGAACTAGAGGAAGGGTAGTGAGCTCATCGAGCGTTCACGGCTGCCGCACTCCGTGTCGACGGCTCAAGAGGGCGCCACTAAAGCATGTGTATGAAGCGGGCGGCCAGGGCGGCTCGCATTGCATTTGCTGCGCGATTAAAGACTAATTCGGCATAACACTTCATTGGCCACAAACGACAGCAAACACGGAATAAAGATCAGTTCAGAACGGGAGCCACTTCGCGCTGCCATTCCGCCAAATGGCCAAATCGCCAACCAAGACCGCGCCGAAGGCCTTCGGAACGCTCGGAACCGGTCGGATCCTCGAGCCGGTATACGATCGCAGCGCCGCCGCGTACTTCCGGGACCTTTTTACGTTCGCCGTTCGTCGGGGCCTCATCCCACTAGCCCTTTCTAGTATGCGCCGTTTTTTCCGCCGCTTGGTGGCGGGTATGTCGACGGGTCATTTCTTGTTTCCGTACTTTATAAACTGCATTTGTTCCTTTTCTGATCTAAAATACTGAACAAAAACTAGTTTCATACGTAATTGAAACGGTTCGCGACACTTATATTTTGTATCTCGACTAAAAAAAAGCTTTTAGCGGCTCTGACCAGC
Organism: Ixodes persulcatus; assembly: GCA_013358835.2. Taxonomy (NCBI): domain Eukaryota; kingdom Metazoa; phylum Arthropoda; class Arachnida; order Ixodida; family Ixodidae; genus Ixodes; species Ixodes persulcatus. Next base: position 30,686 of record JABSTQ010008284.1, on the reverse strand, counting down.
AGTAAGCCCAGGACCAAAGACGTCACATTTCACGCGCTTTCGGCAACGCGGGTCGCCCTCGTAGGTGGAGGAGGTTTCCGCGTCGTCCGGTTAAAATATGTCGCACTGATATTTAGTTACTCTCTCCGTGCCCGCTGGCTTGCCCGAACCCCAAGAGACGTGGAAACCGCAAAAAAGGCAGACGCTTAAATATGATTGCAGGGCCCCTTTAAAGGAGCTGTGCAACAATTTCACTGCTTTGCTTAAATAATTTGGGAGTTGGTGTTTCGACCTTTCTGAAGCAAAGAAGAAAAAAACGCTTTTGCCTGCATGTCCTAGTTTTTATTTTAAAAATGGACAAAGATTGAGGTTTTTGGCACCTTTCAACTCCTTCACCATCTTCCGAGTCACGTGCGCTGCGACGTCAATGGGGGACGCGTGGGGTTCCGGCGAAGCTCTCTCTAGAGCCATCAGTGAGCAGCGAGAACTCACCCGCTCGCGACCACGTGACCACGTGCTTGCGCAGCGCGATCAACATGGCAAAAGGAGGAAAGTTTCATCCGGGTCCGGCCATCCACGTCCGGCTCTGCCCCCTTCCCCCTCCGGCTTTTGGCGGCTGTTCGCGGTAGCAGATAGAGCTGACGGTTTTCTTGACCTCGGATAGATGGCGCCACTAAAACTCCGTAAGTGACGGTTGGCGAACTTTGGACACACGAGCTAACCACTTCTCTTTCGTTGACTTTTTTATTTTCTTTTTATTAATTTTTTTGTTTTATTGGCGTGTCCTACAAGACTCTCGATACAAAGAGATTGCGCCGCAAATATGCAGGGTGTCACAAAAGAAAATTTACACGGTCTTTTTTACCGCAAAAATAAACTAGGCATCGCCGAAAGCTCATTCTCCGCCCAAAGGTAGAGCTAGAGGTCACAACCAGATGCCAAAGTTTCAGCCCGATCCGATAACTTAATCAAAAGTTATAAGTGATTTTCTGAAACTTTCAATGTGAAAATGGAGCCCATTTTTGCCCATTTTCGGTTTCTGGTGCCATAGAGCCCCATGTGTTCGAAAACTCCGTCGGCCGCCATTTTTCCATTGAAATTTTCAGAAAATCACTTATAACTTTAGATTAAGTTATAGGATCGGGCTGAAACTTTAGCATCTGGTTGTGACCTCTAGCGCTACCTTTGGGCAGAGAATGAGCGTTCGGCGATGCCTAGTTTATTTTTGCGGTAAAAAAGACCGTGTAAATTTTCTTTTGTGACACCCTGTACATACATACATACATAAAAGTTTTGTCGATGATTCCAAGTTTTTGACGCATTTATATTTCTGTTGGAACGACAAAATTTATAGAATTACCCTTTATCAAGCAGGTATTTGCACAACTTCCTATCTTTTTACAAGTCCCCCAATGACGTCACGCCGCATGGTTCTCATGACCGCCGCTCGCGGCTGCAGGTCGGGGAATATTCTAATTTTTGCCTCGCGATTACGCGGCGGAATTGCAACATTTCGAAGGAAGGAGATGTGTTTTCTGTCCTTTGTGACAAGATGAATAATGTCAAAAGTAGAAGATGCCAATTCTTTCAACGTTAAAATCGTTGCACAGCTCCTTTGAACGGCTGAGTCGGGCCCCTATGTCATTGGAAGGCGCAGCAGCCACCGCCGTTGAGCTTGGAATGTACAGTACAGGTGGACATGGCGACCACGCTGTGTGTGGAGTACTCGGCAACCCGGTCCGCCAAGTCAGCCAGGCGTTCCAGAGGCATGTCCTCAGCAGCTGCAAGGACGACGACCATGTTGTTCGGCAAGCGCTGCAAAAACAATTCCCGGAGCAGCAATGTATCCGCGTCCAAAGTTGCGTCGCCCAGGAGTTGTCGCATGCGACGCAGCAGCTGCGGGGGTCGCTGATCACCGAGTTCCTTCATGTTGAAGAGATGCTGAAGCCCACTGCACACCGACGCGGTCTTCCAAGCGAGAATGGCCGCCTTGAGATGGTCGTAGGCGTCGGGTGCGGCTGCGAGAATATCCTCGAGCTCGTCAGCGACCTCGGCTGGTAGCGACGAGACGACGTGAAGACACCTCGTGGCCTGTGATGTGAGGCGGTAGAGTTGGAATGGCGCCTTCGCTTGTGCGAACCATACCTTCGCATTTTTGGTCCAAAATGGTGGCAGCTTCAGTCGGGTTGCCGCCAGAGATTGCGGTTGGTTGGAACTTCCAGCAGCCTTCTCGTTGTCCGATAAAGACATGATGAGATGTTGTGCGGAACCACGTAGAGTCGCTCGTCCAAGGTCACCAATTTGTGGGTTGCTGTTCGTGTTCTTTGACGGCGAAAAAGAATGTACGTCCGACTCTGGTGAAAAGCAAAATGGTTCTATTTATTTTTTTCCTTTTTGGGGAGCGTCCCCCGCGGAGGAACCAGTTCCCGGAACGGGTCGCTGCCGCTTCCCCCTCGCCATCTTCCCCGCGTCCCTGTTCCTGGGCAAAACGCCGCTCTCGGCTTGCCCGCGCGAATGTTGCTTGCTGCTTCGCCGCTCGGAGCCTGCGGGCCGCTTGTCGCCGGCTGGGCGGTCACAGTCTTCGGATGATGGCGGAGGCCGCCACACGATAATTAAGTGATGCGTGCGGTGGAAATGAAATACGTGATTCGGATCTTTTGTGAACCCTATTGAAAATAATTCTAAAGGGCCCATCAGCCTTGAAGGATTATGGAACCTCACAGGCCTTCAAAACCCTTCAAAAATACCCCACAGAAAAACCCTTCAAGGATACCCCACAAAAAAACCCTTCAGCCCAAACCCCTTAGCCCATCAACCTTTTAGACGTGCAAATGACTCTGAATCATAGACAAAAATGCAGTTCAAAACATTATTGGAAATTTATTTCAGACATTTAGTCTTACATGCATATTGTAACTCCAAAAGACGATAAAAACCAACACTTGTTCAATCCCGGACGGAAGCAGCTGTAGACGAAAGCGATCAGGTCAAATAGGGACAGCTTAGTTCTTTATCACACAAAAAAATATCTTAAAGTACTCACAACGCCGCTGGGTAAATTCCTGATATACGGTAGTTTAGCTAATAAAACCGAGCAGGTGCACCTCACGAACACATACACACACTAAGTTAAGCACGTTTGGCGAAAACCACGAGCTCGCAAGCAGCACCCGCCACCGTTGAGAAATTATGAGCGCAGTCATGGTCTCGTCCCAGATGCCGTCGTGGCGGCGTCTTCGGCGTCTTTTTCACTAGCTGGATGCTTATGAAGCCGGACGGACGAAGAGGCGCGCAGAACAGGGCCGGACAGCGGCCGTCATCCACCGTCTCAGAACCCATAGGGGCATGATACCGGTGCGCAGGCACAACAGGCGGTGGAACGCTGACCCCGACTGCCTGACTTGCGGCGAGTAGGCCGATACCGGCTGGCGCGGGATTTCGCTGGAGAGGCCGTCCTGTTGAGGGTCTTCGGGCATCGCCTAGCCTTCCAGTGGGTCCCTGGTCACTGCGGCATCCAGGGAAATGAGCAGGCTGACAGGCTGGCCGACCACGTTCACGACGAGCCCCGGTTCCGGACGTCCAGCGTTAGCCCATTCGCCGACGCCAAACTTCTTGTCGCCCGAGCGGCCGCGGCGGCGCACCCCGACGAGCGGTGCGGGGCCGGGGATCACCCGGACAGATACGACTTTACGTGCGATGCGTTACCCAGATCTATTTAACTAAATATTGTCACGAATGAAGAGGTAATGAAACAAAGAATAACTGAGGAAACTAAACGTTTAATGGGGCGAACTTGTGCCCCCCCCCCCCCCCCCCCCAAAAAAAAAAAAAAAAAAAAAGATAACAGAGCGTCGCGGGCGTCGAAGGCGGCGAAACAGCAGTATCGAACGCTGAGGCGAAACTGACTCCGCTCGAAAAAAAAAAAAAATTGGTTTGCTCTGTATGTTATACAGCCTTGATGGAGATGCGCCTCAACGGGTAATCGGTCTCTTTAGCTGTAGATGAGAAATTTAGCCAGTGCGGTACAACCGCTAACCTGGGGTTTTTAATGTGCATCACGCAGTAGTGATCACACGAACGCGTGCCGGTACGAAACTCATCCAGCTCGGAGCGCAAGCTTTCGCTCCACGCTCCGAGCTGAGACGCGTTAGCCCACTCGGCCACTTCCTCCCCCCTGACTCCGCTCGCCATGCGGAGTTCCTTATGTACTACCACTCTGCACTTCCGGGTCGCCTGCTAGCGTAAAACGGTCGGCGAAGCCGCGAAACTGTTCACCAATGACGAAGAGCATTTTTCGCTAGCAATGTGCGACCGCAAAAATATTTCTATAAATATTTTTAGGGTCATCCTTTTGTTTAGGAAGTTTTAGTAGATTATTCCCCTGCCAAATGCGTTCGAGCTGCAAAGTAGTGGTCTGGTTATCGCACGATAACCCGCAGCGACACTGAACTTTATGCTGTGTCATGTTGCTTTTACAGTGCTAAGGAGCGAAGGGTATCATTTAGATTTTTAGAAGAATGAATAATTGGGCGAGTTGCTGGGAATTAATCATGGAAAACAGCGCGGAAAAAACGACGAAGACGTCCCGTCTGTTTCTTAACGTCATCGTCGTTTCTTTCGCGCTGTTTTTTATGATGAAAGGTATCACCCACGCTCGCACCGCGCTAACTTCTTGCCTGTGCGAGTTGGTGGGCCTTTGCTATCGCAAAACTCACGCGAAGAAAATAATAGGCAGTCTTAGTTGATTTTAAATATAGTGCAAAAAAGATGGGACAAAAAGGGCGAAGCAGCACACAGGACAAGCGCTTCTTCGTCTTTTCTGTCCCATCTTTTTTGCGATATTCTAATATGAATGTCAATTACCAACTTGGCGAGCAGACCAAGCTTTTACCAAGCTTAGTTGATTGTTTTGAAACCTCCGATAACAATATAATGCATGCTTAAAGTCGTCGGCGAAGTATAGGGTATTGTTATCGGAGTCAGGGGAATATTCTACTAAAACTTCCTAATCAAAAGGATGAACCTAAAGATGTTTATGCAATTTATTTTTGCTGGCGCACATTGCTAGCGAAAAATGCTCGTCATTGGTGAACAGTTTCGCGGTTTCGCCGACCGTTTTTCGCAGCAGACGACCCGGAAGTGCAGAGTGGTGCGGCGATCGCTAGAGACGAAATGTCTCGAAACCAAGGTGCACGTGTACTTCAAAGAGCAGTCGACAGGGGGCACTGATAGTACCAAAGGGCCACGCGGAGCGGTGTTCGCACTCATATTGATCGTGATAGTACCCTCGTGGGTTTGTGGAACACTCGGCGTAGAACATTCGGAACTCGATCAGACGAGAATTTACGAGAACCCCAAGTTGAAAGAATAAATAAAAGGACATTCCGCTGGCTGGAATCGAACCTAGACATTCCGCGTGACAGTCAAGCGAACTAACCATTCGGCCACGCCCGCTTTTTTTGTTTTGTTTATTCTTTCGGCCACGCACGCGCTCGCTCGCTCGTCGACGCGCGTGGCAATATCTTTCAAAAACCTCCTTCTAATGTTCCTAGTACTCTCCCTGGGGAGTGGAGGAAGAAGACGATCTCATCTAGATCATCGAACAGTAAGCTCTTTATCGTTCTAGCTATTTTTCTACTCTTGGATTTCTTTGAGATATTCCATGCATTGAATTAGATTCCTAAAGACATAGCGATCAGTTTGATACTAAATATGTAACTTATTAGGATACCTAAATTATTCTAAAAGGCTGATAGAACCGAGTACGTTCCGAACTGCCATCTTGAATAGGTAGCGGGGGGGGGGGGGGGGGGGGGGACAAGCTCATTTTATAACTGTGTAACATCAAACTCCATTGGGTTAGCAGTATTATAACCTTGAGCTATCTAACCCACTATAGCTCATAGCGTATAATGGGTTACTTGCGCATTTATTAGATTTTTTTTTGCTGACTAACCGAGTACTAACAAACACCCGCGCGAGTGTTCTAGCTACTAGGAGAGCTTGGAGGCTTCAAACCACGCGCGAGTAGACACCGGCCAAGATTGTATTGCTCGACCCGCAAACTATAAACAAGATGTAAAGACACCCATAAGATCGTCGGGACACACAAATACGTCGCAGTGATTGCATTTAGGCGCGAGCATTTGAATTCCTTTCAAAATTAGTCAATGCACTAACCGCGTGACCTTCGAAATGACAAACTCCAGACCTACAGTGTTCTACAGGATGTAGTGGCAAGAGCGGCGCCCGCTTACAAGGGGCCGCGTGAATATGGTCGAGGTTCATTCCACGTCTAACATCCCAGACGTTGCTCTCGACCACCTCCGATTTCAAAAAAAAAAAAAAAAAATGCATGGCCTTTAGCTGCGATTTCCGTAGCCATGCCCTGAAATATTTTTGACGAAAACATTTTATTGGTAACGTGAGCGCGGTTTTAACTTTTAAAAACAGCATGAAACTAGGCATCACTCAATAATTCATGAAAAATTTGTTTTTTTTTTATGAAACACACAACAATCTTTTGTTTCTTCTTAAATTTGCACGGCTTTCGACTTACATGTTGTTGGGCTTGTGCAGTTTTGTTTAATTTAAATAATAAAAAAATGTTTTGAAAATTACAACATCTTTGGCATTTTATTAAAAAAACTTTCTATTTGCTCCCGGGACTTTAAAAAAAAAAAAAAAAAAACACTTTTACCGGCTGCCCCGTAGGTATTAGGGAGTTTTCGTAGATCAATTCCGCTGTCCCGCAACACTCTCCGCAACCAGCTACGCTAGCCGGAACTCTACAGTCAAGGCCATCGGCGCGCCGGCGCAGTAGCGGCTGCTTCGTTGCGGAGGGCTTAGCGGAGGGGCAAATGCGGTCTACGAAAACTCCCTATTGGCGACGCGCGCGATCGAAAGCGTCGCTGTGGTCAGTCTTCCGCGATTGGCCGAATGCTGACCATGACGTCAGCAAAAGCGATCTCATCCACAGAAATAAGAGCAATGTATGAACTTCAAATTTGCAGCTGTTGACAGTGTTGGTTTCAGAGCTCAATGATTTTAAGCTTCCACCATGCTCATTACAAACACCATCGAACTTGTTGTTCGCGAGGTATTGACGTCACGAGAGGGAAGAGGGCGCCACCAAAACATCTTGACCCTAATATATCCTACAGAAAGTGTTTAAAACCGCTCAGTTAAACATCTAGGCAAAAGTATTCCAGTGTTCTATAAAAAAATCTTACTTGTCATCAATTATTAACTAACTCCTAGTTTCACTCCCTTTTTACGAGTTCAAACCGCCATCACCCCATGAACTTCGTTTTTCATCAGAAATATTTTAGAGAGGCACCTCAAACATTACGGTGAAGAGCCATTAATTTTATTTTAGGAATCGGAGGTGGCCGTGGGACCTTTGGCATGGCATGGAGAAGTCCACATCGTCTGATGCCGCCCGTCATTTAGGCATCGCGTTTCGCGCCGCACTCGGGTACAAAGGGCACAACGGGCCTGCTATGGCTACGCACTGGCGGCACCTCCAATTATTACACGATACCCGCCGTTTCTTCCCTTGCAGCCGGAAAGGCGGACAAGGGGAAGCGGCAGCAAACTGCGTTCCTGTACAGCGAAGAGGGGAATCAAAAGACAATTCATTGTTCTTCCAAACCCACCATATTTTGTATTTTTACTTGAACCACCTCAGGGCGAAATAAACGACTGTTTATGCGTCAAAACGCACTATTTTGCAACTTTAGGATTTTTTTACACATGATTAAATCAGCGAACAACGTTGGGAAACTGTTGAAGAAAACAGAAGACAGGAAAGACGCTGAACTCACAACTCAATGTATCTTCGAAAGAGAAGAAGAAAGAAAATGACACAGAAAACACAGGCATGTGCAAATGGCTAGCGAACTCCGGAGCGCGCCCCAGGGCGCGAGGCTATAGCTGTAGACATTCAGCGCTTTAAAAAGGATATTTCTTTTTGTGATAAAGCCAAGGATGGCTGACTCACACAGCGCTCCCCCAAACCTTGTATAATAAACGCCTCATAAATTTCTCTGGTAATTTTTTTCCGAAATCTACCAATAATATTAGTATTAGCCAATGTTGGACTACATGAACAATTTCGACAGTGTAAAGGCAAGTGACCTCCTACGTTGGATCTAAGTGATAGGGAATGTTCACGAAGCCTGTCGTTAATACACCGTCCAGTTTGTCCGACATAAGTTCTACCACATGACAACGGGATGCTGTACACCACGCACGAGGTACAGGGCACAAACGGTGAGACATGTTTTTTGTTACACTTGTGTCTGGATACCTTTTCTATGCCGATATGAACCTTTGAACAAATTTGGGCCATTTTTTGGGGGGCAGAAAAAACAACCGGTACGCCGTATCGTTGAGCTACATGTTTTAGGTTATGAGATACCTTGTGTAGGTACGGGACCACAACCACCCGTTTTCTCTCAACATCGAGCCTAGGATTTTCTGCTCCATTTACTTTTTTAACCAAGACACGCACCACTTCACTTAAAACCGGCCAGGGAAAGCCAGAAGACCGCAGTCTTTGAATTTGGGCATTAAACCTATCCTTAATACAATGAAAACAAGACTTTTTAAGAGCTGAGCCAAGGCAAGAGAGTGCAATACCCCTCTTTACAATTTTTGAATGTGCCGAGGCGTAAGGTAAAATGTCCTTTTTTGAACGTGGGGAGAAGGACCAGCATAAGTGGTTGGTGCAAAGTGAGAGCGAAAGGTCCAGAAATTGTAAGATGCCATCCCTAGGCTCTTCATAGGTGTACCTGAGACCAAAGCTGCACTTATCGAAAATGTCCATTACACCACTAACTACGTCTCGTTCCACACTATTATCAAAAAGAAGCAAAAAGTCGTCAACATATCTAAACACCTTTGTCACAGCAGAGCTTAGGACTAGTGCAATAGAACTATCAACTCTGGCAAGAAAAATATCACTTAGGACTGGTGCAACAGACGAGCCTATACACACTCCGGATTTTTGAAGAAAAACATCATTATGAAATCCTATGAACGTAGAATTCAAATAAAACGTTAACAGTTCAAGAAAGCACTCTGTAGAGACTCCACTCGAGTTGCGAAAGGATAGTTCATCATTCTCCTCAATGCAGGTTTTTACAGAGTCAAGTAAAATGTCATGGGGAAGTGAGTAAAAAAGGTCCTGAACATCAATACTAAACATGCCATGGTTGCCAAACTGATCAGACTTCAAAGTTTCGACAACTTGTTCAGAATTGTGAACCTGGAAAGTGTCCCTAATACGCAGACCTGACAGATGTTTTTGCAGGTAGGCAGACACCTGGCGCTGCCATGTGCCCCTCTCGGTGACGATGGCACGAAACGGGCAGGCGTCCTTGTGCGTCTTGGCGCTGAAGAAAACTTCAAGATGTAATCTTTCCGCCTTTTTAACTTGTCCAGCCAGTTGGCTCAACGACAGGCTTTCACACAATCGCACTGCTTGAGCTCGTACTTTCTTCAGGACTGTCTGCGCAGGACGGAAGTTATTTTGAACCGCTTCACATGCTTTTTCATTAAATATTCCCTCTGGCATAATTACAAAGGTACCTTCTTTATCCGCTTCCAAAACACGTATTTGATGATCAATGAGGTAGTCGATGAGCGGTTTTTGATGAAGGACCTGTGGGCGCCTCACCCCAAGGAGACATTCAAGACTTTCCGAAATGCAACGAGGTCTATCTTCCTCATCTGTTCGGACAGCCACTCTCCGGGCTAAGGAAAGCAGCTCCGGGGGACGCAGTGAAGGTTCAGTGCAAAACTTGGGTCCCAGCCCCAGTGTATTTCCGAGATCAGGTGGGATGACTACATCTCCAAGGGTCGTGAAACGGCCGGCAGTAGAGGCAACCTTGGTCTTTTTCGGTAGATGTGGCCGAAAACGACATTGTTCAGGTTCCTACTCATCTCCGCAAATAATCTGCGGTGCCGCCCCACATTTCCGCCTTTTACACCACAGGCTGCCCACATACAGTCTTTGAAAAACCGAACCTGGTTCCAGTACTCCGACCTTAGAATGCTGCAGATTCTTCTGGAATGCGCCACCGAGGGTGCTAGAAGGCCAGCCAATCCCCGGAGTTCGACCGGGCACGTACCTTGTCTAATGTGCCAAGATGCAACCCTGGCACTGCACATAGATTGGGCCGCAAGGTTGACCAGCAGAACAGGGTCATTGAAGGAAAGATTGCAGATGAGAGGAGATGAGCCCGATGCACAAGAAATTAACTGTAGAAGGGTGGTAAGCTGGGCTAGTTGGTACTGGTTACACATGATTAAATCAGCGAACAACGTTGGGAAACTGTTGAAGAAAACAGAAGACAGGATTTTTTCTTTACTGTAAGATACTTATTTGAGTGGTTTTAAACATTTTTATATATTATATACCTGCAGGGCAGCCGGCAAAATGTTCTATTAAGTCCCGGGAGTAATTAAATATTTTTTCAATAAAATAACAAAAAATGTTAAAATATTAAAAAAATTGTGTTTTTTAATATTTAAATTGAACAAAACTGCACAAGCCTAACCACATTGTAAGTCGAAAGTCATGCAAAGTTAAGAAAAAAATATTGTTGGGTGTTTCATAAAAAACTGATTTTTCATCAATAATTGAGTGATGCCTAGTTTCACGCTGTGTTTAGAAGTTAAAACTGCTCTCACGTCATAAGAAATGTTTCGTCAAAAATATTTTAGGGCATGGCTACAAACATTGCGGCAAAAGGTCATGCATTTTTTTGAATCGAAGGTGGTCGAGCGCAACGTCTGAGACGTTTGACATGGAATGACCCTCAACGTAGATGGCCACGAGTGGCGCTGGAGTTCCGGGCCTTAGGAGAATTGGTGGCAGATGGCAGATGTGCGATGAGCGAAGAAGGAGAGGCTGAAGCAGTACGCTTCTCCCGAACGTAGCACCGTAGCGCTTTTCTTTGTGGTGTAGTGGTGGGGAGTCTTCACCGTTCCGTTGCCGTCGCGGTCATGAATGCAAGGAAAAAGACGAACACACATTGCTTTGCGCCGGGATGAAGTCGGGCTACCCGGACAATAAGGGCAGCCGGAGCACGAACGATCGTAAGCCTTCGCTGTTTCGTACGCCAAAGGAGTCGCGCAAACTACAGTATGAACAAAATCTTAAACGAGAAGATAAATGCCTCGCCGAGACATCAGCGGTGTGCGAGAGACATTTTGAACCACTCCTTATCCTTCGAGACTCTGTGCACATCGTTAATGGAGAAGAGGTTAGGATTCCATGCCGCAATATATTATGACCATTTTGTAGTCGTTTTGCGTAGTATGTTGCTGGGTATTTGTCATGTGCTTGCTGTGTATGTCGATGAGGTGTATTACCACTTTTGTTTATAATGCAATTAAATGCAAAGGTGCAAGCGAGCTGGACAAGAATGATGAAAATAATCCCTGGAGAAGGGGAACAAGAGGGACAAAGGACAATTATTTTCATTATTCTTGTCCAGCTCGCTTGCACCTTTGCATTTAATTGCATTATAATCATAACCATAAATTGCAAGCTTCACCCTTGTTGGTGTTAGACTGGTGGCAGCTGATAAAACCCGTTTGCTCTACTGACGTCTAACCCCTGGTTAGCTCAGTTGGTAGAGCGCTCCACCTGTAATGGAGAGGTCCCGGGTTCGATACTCGGACCAGGCGGATTTTTTCGGTCGCGCACCAGTCACCTAGCTGTTTGATGATATCAACAGGATTTACCATGGCAGTATTCAAATGTGCATAGCTTTTAAAAGATAAGTCATTGAATGCAAGATTTCTAAAAGTTAAATATTTACAACTTGGCTATTAGCTGACTGACAGACAGGCACAGGTTTCACAAGTCAATGAGCAAGCAAAATATTTAAGAAGCCTGCTCTCCTTAAAATTTGAGACAGCAAAATATTTAGGAAGTCTGCTCTTCTTAAAATTTGAGACATACGCATAAACTCGGATACACGCCGGGGCTACCAATACATTCGCGACACAACTAGCGCAAAGACGACACCGTACCGTTTCACATAATGGCCAGACTCAACATTTTTCAAATTTGGAATGTGCAGGTTTCCAGAATATCTCGCGGGCTAAAAAAAGAAATCGCGATCAGATGTGACACTGTAAACGCCTTAATTTTAGCGAAGGCCTAATTAAGCCATCGCAAAATATTAGTCATGCAAATAAGACATACCATGGAAACGAATAAAAAGCATACATACCATCTGGTTCCGAATTTTTTTACCCGCGATATATCCCGGAAACCTGCATTTTCAACTTCGCGAAACGTCCAGCCAGCAAAAATAGTCGTTACGGAATTAACCAGCACCATGCTTTACATCATTGGTAGGTAACCCGAATGAGATTTCACCGCATAGGTAGGAGTTTTTGCGACAACCTTCCAATTCGAAAGAGAAAAACGAGAGATGACCAGTTCATGCCGTGCCCCGTATAGCACATGCGCACGTGGTGATGCTTTCTTCGCCGCTTATCGAGCCTTTTGCTTTAATAATATTTTTATTTGCACATAAATATTACTATTATTACTAACTGTTCGAGAATCACGGAAGCAGCACACTCCACGCGTATCACAAAAAGCGTCAATCGCGAGCCGATTTGCCAATCGCACAAGCGAGTGTTCAAACACGGCTTAAAAAACGCGTGTTAATGCGTTCAGTTTAGGTTTGCTACATCGATTAAACCTGACAAAACCATGCACTCCTAACCACACGCTCTCGGGCTCTTTATACTATTTAACTCAGCAACATACACCGTAAATAAAGTGCTGCGGCAGGCCAACATAATGATGAAAGAAAGGTACCCACCTTTCAGTGTTGAAAGCGCCATCGCAGAAGTACCGAGGCGAACGGGCCCACCCCACCCACCCGCCCAAACAAGGATGACAGGATTAGGATTGCATTCTGTTGGCTATCGGCTGTCGTTCGTCTTGACTATCTATAGTACTCCCTTCGTATAGGCCGGTAACTTGCGCCACCTGGTGTTCGTTCTGAGGCGACAAGGAGCTGTTTGCAATTTTCGGTCGCGGAAATGTTCTTTTGGAGCAGGGATGGCGCAATTTCAGGAGAAAACACTGAATTGTAGCAGGATGTAGCAGCATCTATGAATTGGCGCAGCTAGGCGCAAATGGCGCAGCATTCCCACCACTGCGTGACCCAACCCGCAGGAGTAACTAAAAAAGCCGTCGAAGAAAGGAACGCGACGGACGACGACCGTTGGGGAGAAAAAGTAAAAAAGGAAAACAAAACGCGACGCCGTGGCGCCTTTTTCTTTTCATTTTTTTTTTGTTTGCACCGCGGCAAGCGTAGAGAGCGAGAAAAAGTAAAAGAGAACGTGCCTTGCAAAGAAGCAAACTTTCAAGGGGAGCCTTGCAGACAAGCGCACTACCAGTTCAGCCTACTCATGCCGACGCTCCTTGAAGGGAGAGAGGGAAGCGCTACGGCCTTAGCTCTAGGTGGTGTTGGCAGGGCACACACTGGCCGGCGGCACCCAAGGAATACCGAGGCCCCCCAGCCCTGGGGGGGAGGGGGTACGCCACTGGCCCTTACTATTCTTGGAAAACCCACAAAACAAGACCTTAGAGACACAAACAAACGCTTCATGTACTGTTCAATGACCAGGACGGTGTCATGACTGCGGGTGCAAACCATTATTTGCTTCTTCCACTGTTCTCGTTGGGCACAAAGATAAAACGTTTAGAGAGATAATTGAGGCGGACGCAATCAATAGCTCCGGCACTTGTTGTATCGTGTACTTACGGTCCGTGGCGGGGCCACGGATTGGTTGAGATGTGGTGTGGTGACGCAGTGTGTCTATACGCCGAGGCTTTTGGATTAAATCAGCTGAAATTTAGCGCTCTATGGTGTCTGTTCCTCCTCTGTCCTTGTCTTAAACGCAGTCATGTTTTCTCTTTTACCATGTTATTTGTTTTTGTGCAAAACCTCGGTATCCCCCCACTAGCTGAAAGTCATTACAGTCTACAACCTCTATAGTGATTTCCGAATTCTGAGCCTTATCTTCTACTGCCCTTTTATGTTCCAAGAGCCAATTTTATTTATACAACGACCAGTTTGCCCAACATAGGACAACATATCGAAACGGAATGTCGTACACCATTCCTAGATGAATTACATATGGGTTTCTTCTATGTTTTTTTCTTGCACCCCCCGAGGACGTCCCGGAAAGGGGGCTAATTTTTCCAATTTGCCCCGAGCTTTGAACCTCTCTGCCACTGATATAAAGTTATGAGAGATTCCAAGGTAGTAAGGCACACACACAACATTCTTTACAACCGGTTTCTCCACAAGAGCCGGATTAACGTTCCTAACACCTTGAGCACATCTCAACAATCGCATCCTGGTGTAATTGTTAGAATGGTTGTGAACGAAAATGAGCCTGGCAAAAGGTGTTGTCGGTATTTATCCAGAAATGTCTGGCAGGAGTGGAGCTCAACAGTCCATTGTCACTCAAAGACTCTGAGCAATTGATTGAAATATTCAATCCGCATCATAGGAGAAGGTGTGATGGGACAACTGTAGACATCACGGACTTATATTACTCTATGGATAAGTCGGAGCTGTTACTAACGTTATAAGGGTCAGGAGGTGGTGTGATGATAATCTAGTAAAGTTTCAGTCTGCCTCTGGGGTTGATGTACAGAATGTCACAAAAAAAAAATTAGCTTTTTTTAACCGCAAACATAAACTGGGCATCGCCGAACGCTCATTCTCCGCCCAAAGGTAGCACTATAGAGGTCACAACCAGATGCTAAATTTTCAGCCCGATCCGATAACTTAATCAAGTTATAAATGATTTTCTGAACATTTTAATTGGAAAACGGCAGCCGACGGAGTTTTCGAATACATGGGGCTTATGGCACCAGAAACCAAAAACGGGCAAAAATGGTCTCTATATTTCCATTAAAATTTTCAAAAAAATCACTTTTGAATAAGGTATCGGATCGGGCTGAAACTTTGGCATCTGGCTGTGACCTCTAGCGCTGCCTTTGGGCGGAGAATGAGCGTTCGGCAATGCCTAGTTTATTTTTGCGGTGAAAAAATAAAACCTGTAATTTTTTTTGTGACACCCTGTAGATAGGGTGTCACAAAAAGCATTACAGCGTTTTTTTCTGTCTGCAACATCTAGTTTTGTGGGTTTTCTAAGAATAGTAACGGTTGTAATGGAGTTGCCTCTTATCGCATGTGGCTAGGTCCGTCATCAAGGAGGTCGTCAGGATGGCTGGTTGGTGTGACCATGATTCATTTGGATCTGTCTAAGCGTCCGGCTTCCAGTGACCTAGTGGAGTGTTTCTTTTTTGGTGGTGAGGCTTTTGACGTATATATAAGAGCGTTCGTTGTTCAAGTAAACTATACCAGTTTTCTGAATAAAAAAAGGAAGTTTTGCGCAATGTTCATACGCGACGCGAAGTAGTTCTTACGAGAATTGGTCGTTGGACGAAAAAGGGAATAATTTGGCGCTGGAACGTGTACGTCTTGATTATATAACATATATGCAATCTAGAATTCACCAACATATATCTTGATTCTCCACATAAAGGTGGAAATTAGTAATGGTTCGCGAGGAGTCGGACTTTTTATTACTAGGGTTCTTTACGTGAAAACGGGTATAGAAGCTGTGTTTGAGACTGCTCTCTTGTCCGATTTTTTTTCGCCGTTCCGTGCCTCCGGTTACAAAGTTCTTCACCAGATCGCCTGTGTTTTTACCCGTGTTATAACGGAATGAACCTATTTGTAGACTGTAAAATGATTTAATGAAAACTTTGAGAAATAATTTGATACAAGAGGGCTATATTCGCGTCCGTTTTCGCTCCTGTCGCTCGTGTTTCTAGGGGTCCTCTTTTCTCATCCCCACACCGGGATCCAGCATCGGGGGTCGAAGTCGAGCTTCGATCGCATCCGGTGGAGGGGGAGGCTCTCCTTACGGGTCTTCGCCTTCGCGTCCTCGCAAATTTTGGTGATGTTGTTGTGATCCTCGGTTTTGCGTCTAGCCATCATGGACGGCGGCGTCGGCGGGAAGCGCGTGTAATCAGAGGATCTGCCGCGGTGTAAGGCGAGTCGGTTGCGTAGCGGTGCAATCGGTGTCAATCGCTGGTTGTTCGTTAAAAAAAAATAAAAATAAAAATAGAGCTACTGTGCCGCAGCTTGGCGGCAAGGAAAAAAAAAGCGTATTTCTTTTTTAGGTGTTTGCATTTTGTTTTCTAACTTCAAACGACTCTTTTCTCTCCCCCCTCGCTCTCTAATTTACCCCCCCCCCCTTTCCCTCTTCCGCGCCACGCCGCCGCCGATCCGTTTACCCCCGCGCCGTCAACACGCCGCCGCCGGAAGTACAAACACTGGCGCGCCGCCGCCGGCGATTTCTGACCGGCGCACAGGTCTAGCGCCAACCAACTATGCCCGAAACCAAACCGATGTGTTCGTATATCAAGGTCTTTGTAATCAAAATCGACATCTCACTCTCAATGAACTAAAATCGACGCCTTGCCCTGCGGTTACACGTGGTTCGGAGCCCCAGTCGAGTTGGCACGAGTCACCCGCACTGACGCCTAAACAAAAGTACACACCATATGGTGGCCAGTGGCCGACCGTTTTCCGCTAAATTTTGAGAAAACACTAAAAAAAAAAAAGCTGAAATTGGCGTTTTGGAGCAGGCTGGCGCAGGGAAAGTGAATTGGCGCAGGGTGGCGCAGCGCTTCCAGAGCCGTATATTGAGCGCTTCCACCCCTGGGCCCGGGGGAGTATCGTTGACATGGTGCGAACAGTTTCGCAGAACTGCATTGTCCAAAAGAGGACGCCGGGCACCGATTTTTACACCCTCTTCTCCTTTCCATGACCGTAACATGCTACGGGCAAAGGAGAAGAAAAACTGAAAGGCACATATACAAAACAGAGCACTGGCGTGAGCAGTAGCGTAGACAGGGGGGGGGGGGTCGAAACCCCCCAAAAATGCCTAAGCTATGCAGCTATGCCCCCCCCCCCCCGCTCGCCCCATGCCTTACGCAGTCGGTTTTATGAGGTGCACGGAGCGAAGGGGGAGCGCGGACTATCTCCAACTCGTAGCTACGCCGATTTGTTGTTGTGGTTTTTGGAAGAATCTTACTCTGTGTAGAAGACACTCTGTTTTTGGGGCATTTTACTGACTTTCACCCGATTGCCTGTGATTCATCGCAACACAGGACTGTGGTGTTCTCGGACTGCAATGTTCCCTATGTTTTTTTTTTTTTTTTAGCTGGGCGCGGCTGTTTGAATTTGACCGAGGGGGTCCTTATTCGTCTTTGTGTTTATTGCTGAAGAAAAGAAAAGTGCGTGGATTTTATTTTTAGGATTACTTTCGGTTTCTCCGCTAGAAAAGCTATGGCTCGACGTCATTCGATCTCCCATACCCGAGAGAGCTGGAGGAGAGTGTGTGTGTGTGTGTGTGGGGGGGGGGGAGGGGCAAGGGCCCCTTTTGCACCCCCCTGCCGATGCCCATGCCCTCTGGAACCTCACCCTCACGCCCGGGAACTGTTCTGCCGGCGTGGAGTGCAGTCATCACCGGGCCTCGCGCTTGCGCTTGGCCTCCGTGGCACGATCGTCGTCCGTGGCGTTGGCCCGCCGGCGTTCCTTACATCGCTGGTTCTGTTCTCGGCGGAGGCTTTCTAGGGTGCCTTCATGTGCGCTTTGCTTAGGGTGGAGACATCCGGCCATTTTGTCCCACACTTTTATCTTTATTTTTTGTTCAGAAGCGCGTGAAAGAGCGTGCCCCTGCACGCGCTTATATGAAAAAAAATAAAATATGACGCACTAAATATTAGTGAGTCATATTTTAACCGGACGACGTGGAAACCTCCTCCACCTATGGGGGTGACCCGCGGTGCCGAAAGCGCGCGATATGTGAGGTCTTTGGTCCTGGCCTGACTACTGGCCAGAGCCGCTAAAAGCTTTTTTTTTTTAGTCGAAATACAAAATATAAGAGGCGCGAACCGTTTCAATTCTTTGTGAAAGTAGATTTTGTTCAGTATTTTAGATCAGAAAAGAAACAGATGCAGTTTATAAACAACGGAAACAAGAAATGAGGTGTCGACATACCCGCCACCAAGCGGTAGAAAAGGCGGCGCGCACCAGAAAGGGGTAGTGGAATCAGGCACCGACGAGCAGCGAGCGTAGAAAGGTCCCAGATGTACAAGGCGGCGCTCCGGTGGTATACCGGCGCGAGTATCCGACCGGTTCTGAGCATTTCCGAAGGCCTTCGGCGCAGGTTTGGCTTGCGATTTGGCCTTTTGGCGGTATGGCAGCGCGAAGTGACTCCCGTTCTGAACTGATCTTTACCCTGTGTTTGCTGTCGTTTGTGGCCGTTGAAGTGCCATGCCGAATTAGTGTTTAATCGCGCAGCAAATGCAATGCGAGCCGCCCTGGCTGCCCGCTTCATCCAGCCTATCCAGAACATGCTTTAGTGGTGCCCTCTCGAGCCGTCAACACGGAGTGCGGCAGCCGTGAGCGCTCGCCCAGCTCACTACCCCTCCTCTATTTCAAGGCCACTCAAGCGACCAAGGACGTCATGAAGGAGGTTATTATTTGCTTGTTTTTGTAATTTTAATTTGTCTATAACGTTTAAAATAAAGCGAAATTCGAGAAAAAAAAAGTTTCATTAAGTTACTACGTTCAGTGCGCTCAGGTTCGGTGCAAATTAAAAACAAGTCAAAAAGTTGTTGCAGTGCCCCTTTAATACAGTACGGTTAAGGAGAAGTTTCAATGTTCTACAGAGGATTGATGTGATGGAGACGGGGTGATAAGTTAAGATTGACTTAGCATAAGATGTTTGGGGAAGTACCCAGTTGTGTACTGAGTGTAAACACTGAACACCTTGCTTCGTAAACAACACAAAACAAAAACGCTTAAAGGGGTACTCCACCCATTTTTGAGGTGCCTAGGCTGTGGGTGGTTCCTGAGAGGGGATAACTTGCTCTTTCTGAAAGTAACTTTAGTTTCTTGAAACTCACTTTAGTTAATTAGAAAACTGCAGATTAAGATGATGCTGAAACTAGGTTCCAGACTTCCGGTCTGTAGGTTTCGGTTTCTCGGGTGGCGACGCGTGACGTCAGTGGAAGTGCGGAAGTTGGGCGGCACGCTTCGGGATCTGCACCGGCTGCAGTCGCTGCACCTGCACGCGTAGTGGAAAAGATGTCACGAAAGTATCATGACTCTGACAGCTGCTCGAATTGGATATAGAAGAATTCAATTTTGACCTCGAGGATAGCCCCTTTGCTTTGGACCCGCCGGCGTTGCCTCATGATGTCAACGGGAACGGTCGCCGTGGTTCGGCTCAGCAGCCGGCCGACGGGCTGAAGATCGGTAAGACCGTGTTTTGAAACTCCACTTGTTTTGAAATATCTCTGAGCTAATCACGTATCCGTGCCATAGGTGTTGCTGTGGAGAATGCCGTCCCAGCTGCAGGACGAGGACGTTTGCTGCGGGGAAATCTCCGTGGCGGCCACTCTTTGCGGCAACTGTATCACGCGGCACGCGACGCACCCGCTTCGGTGTTTGCATAGAGACCTGGTAGAAGTGCAGTCCCGCCACGTGCGGTACTGTACACTAACCTACTTGGAAAGAAGCGACGACAATCGGTAAGACTGGCCGACGGCCTGCGCACGTCCGTGCGTCCGAGTCCGGTTTTCAAAGCTCTTGGCGCGTGCCCGTCACCTTCACCGCACGATTGTGCGAGCATACTTCGCATAGCAGGAACTAATCGCAAAAGCTAAAAGCGCGAGCTCCTTGCCTTAGATTTCGCCTCGGCTGCACGAGCGCTCGTACAACTGGGGAGCCTGTCAGAGCTACCACATCCCGCTTGTTACCTTTGCTTTTACTTCGTGCAACCGTGATCTGTGCAAAGGAAAGACCAGCTTGAACTTGCAAAAAATTGATGAAGGAAAAAGGACAGAACATCCGTTTTGTCCCGTTTCTTTCATCAATTTTCGGTATAGCTGTTTTGTGAAGTGCCTGAAACAGGACAAAAACAGGCGACAGGAAATTGACGAAAAGACGACAAAACAGCTGTTTAGATCTGTTTCTTCATCAATTGCTGGCACCTGTGTGTTCCTATTCCTAACAATCAATTTTCTGTACAGCTGTTTTGTCCGTTTCTTTCAATCAATTTTCGGTATAGCTGTTTTGTGAAGGCCTGACAGGACGAAACAGGCGACAGGAAGATTGACGAAAGAAACGACAAAAAGCGGTTTTATCCTGTTTCTTTCATCAATTGTCTGTCACCTGGTTTTGTTCCTATTCCTCAATCATATTTCTGTACAGCTGTTTGGTCCCAGTTGCTTTCATCAATTGTCGGTATAGCGGGTTTTGGTGAAGGCCTGAAACAGGACAAAACAGGTGACAGGAAATTGACGAAAGAAACGACAAAAGCAGTTGTTGTTAATCCTGTTTCTTCAATCAATGTTTGCTGGTCACCTGTTTTGTTCCTATTCCTACTCAATTTCTGTACAGCTGTTTGTCCCGTTTTCTTTCATCAATGTTCGGTTATAAGCTGTTTGTGAAGTGCCTCAATTTTCTGTACAGCTGTTTTGTCCCGTTTCTTTCATCAATTTTCGGTATAGCTGTTTTGTGAAGTGCCTGAAACAGGACGAAACAGGTGACAGGAAATTGACGAAAGAAACGACAAAACAGCTGTTTTATCCTGTTTCTTTCATCAATTTTCTGTCACCTGTTTTGTTCCTATTCCTACATCAATTTTCTGTACAGCTGTTTTGTCCCGTTTCTTTCATCAATTTTCGGTATAGCTGTTTTGTGAAGTGCCTGAAACAGGACGAAACAGGTGACAGGAAATTGACGAAAGAAACGACAAAACAGCTGTTTTATCCTGTTTCTTTCATCAATTTTCTGTCACCTGTTTTGTTCCTATTCCTACATCAATTTTCTGTACAGCTGTTTTGTCCCGTTTCTTTCATCAATTTTCGGTATAGCTGTTTTGTGAAGTGCCTGAAACAGGACGAAACAGGTGACAGGAAATTGACGAAAGAAACGACAAAACAGCTGTTTTATCCTGTTTCTTTCATCAATTTTCTGTCACCTGTTTTGTTCCTATTCCTACATCAATTTTCTGTACAGCTGTTTTGTCCCGTTTCTTTCATCAATTTTCGGTATAGCTGTTTTGTGAAGTGCCTGAAACAGGACAAAACAGGTGACAGGAAATTGACGAAAGAAACGACAAAACAGCTGTTTTATCCTGTTTCTTTCATCAATTTTCTGTCACCTGTTTTGTTCCTATTCCTACATCAATTTTCTGTACAGCTGTTTTGTCCCGTTTCTTTCATCAATTTTCGGTATAGCTGTTTTGTGAAGTGCCTGAAACAGGTGACAGGAAATTGACGAAAGAAACGACAAAACAGCTGTTTTATCCCGTTTCTTTCATCAATTTTCTGTCACCTGTTTTGTTCCTATTCCTACATCAATTTTCTGTACAGCTGTTTTGTCCCGTTTCTTTCATCAATTTTCGGTATAGCTGTTTTGTGAAGTGCCTGAAACAGGACAAAACAGGTGACAGGAAATTGACGAAAGAAACGACAAAACAGCTGTTTTATCCTGTTTCTTTCATCAATTTTCTGTCACCTGTTTTGTTCCTATTCCTACATCAATTTTCTGTACAGCTGTTTTGTCCCGTTTGCTTCATCAATTTTCTGCAAGTTCAAGCTGATCTTCCACGAGTATGTACCAACCAGCTCTACTACAACCTGTAAGCAATTCTGTGCTAAGGCCACACAATACAAGCTATCGCACTAGTTGATGCCATGCATTTTAACACAACAGCAATGCACAATGCACCGACAATCCTATTTATGTGATAGTAGTGTCGTGTGTGCATGATGTGGCAGACATGCTGCGAACATCATTTGCAATGAATAATACTAACAAATAACAAGTTGAACAAAAAATCTTGGTCAATTTCTTTCCTGCCTTTTTTCAGGCAACTCAGGTGCACTGCATATAGACTGTTTGTCTAGTGGGTATGGGGGTACATGGGCCAAGGAAACTGACAGAGATTGCCAGCCTGTGTGTTTTGACAGTTTTGGGAGGCATTTCCTGCTCCGGAATATATCATGTTAGACGGGCATAAGTAAGTAGAACACAAAACCTTTTCGAATCTATCCAACCATACAAAAGATCGGTCTTCATTCTCGAAGCACTAGAGCCCAAAATATGGAACATAAATAATCAGTGAGTAGTTGAAGAGGAAATCCGAGCAGTTGCCCTGCACAACTTGGTTGCCTGTGTCATGGCTGCAAACAATAGATATAGAAACCAGTACATTCATTTCCTTTTAACCTCCGCAACGGGCACTTACAAGAATAAGCCCACAAATATTTTTATTTACAGCAGTGCTAATTCTAAGGTGCTTGCAGCCATCAACGGCATAGCACTGACAAAGCATCAGTCCTGGTTACTCCTTCCCACAGTACAAGCAAGGTGGTGTCAATGGGGTCATGTCTCAACAGTAATGATGGCACTTATGTCCAGCTGCCAGCTAAAAAGATACTGTGAATAACTCTTTCTGCGGGATAGTTATTTTGCGAGCTCATCACCATGTGGTTCTCGATTTGAGTGACCTCTTTTTTTTTTCCCCCTTCTAAATCGCAAAATGCATGCAAAATGGGTTGTTCACATTCGTAGTACTTGGTATGTTCACATGAGAAACAAGTCCAGCAAAGAGGACACTGATGTTTCTACTACCTGTTGGAAGCTACAGGAGCCGCAACTGCTGACTTGCTACTAAAATCCTTTTCCAAGGATGGAAACCCATCTTGTAGAATGCAAAACAAAACTAACATCAAGAATACCACAATAAGTTCATTGAATTAACTTCTTCAACACTGGACGAGCTGTAGCGCCTTTAGGAGGCATCGAGAAGTACTGTACTGGCCAGGACTAGACCAAGACATTGAGGCAACAGTGCAAAGTGTGCAAGCAGTATCAGCGTCAACAACCTCTTGAGCCTACCCAACCCCTGCGGACATTGGCAGAGCATAGTCGTGGAACTGTTCCAACATCAAGGCTAGCACACTCGATCGTAGTGGGCCACTATCGTTTTTTCTACGAAGTAAACCACAGACAAGATGACTGCACAAACAATTGGACAACATTCCTCCGTTGAACAGTGATGTCTTTGCCAGCTCTAGAGAACGGCACTTCATCTCTCATACGACACCAGGCCATTGCTGCCAAAGGTCAAGTGGGACGACAGAGAGAGGAGTGCAAGAGGCAAAAAGCTGAATAAACAACCCTTCAGAACACAAGACTACGGTGACACACTGCTGGAGTTGTACAACACGCCGAGGGATGGAATTCTCTAATCCCCTGTGCAGCACCTCCTGCACTGCCACATGCTCAAAATCCCACAGATTCAAGCGTCTTGCAGAAGAGCTCTCCGGACCTAAAAGCAGTAGCAGAAAAACTACTCATCCACTAGAAGCAACAGGCGAAGTACTACAAGAGGGGTCCTGTACCACTGCCTATCCTCAAATCAGGAGAACAAGTGTACATGAAGAATTAAGCAAGTCACCAGTAGGTACCAACCATCGTCCGCACAAAAAAAAAAACAACTTTGCTCATACATTGTTCAAGACGAGAATGAACTAATTCAGAGGAATCAGGTTAAAACTGCAACAGGGTGCCCACTTTGCGACTTGTAGAGGAAAAAAAAAAAAAAGGTGTGATATGGCACCTTTAGGGGGCGCCTCCGCATTCCCTTGGGTAGAGAAGCAACAGAACCTTAGCAGTAAACTAAATATGCAATATTCGCAGTTTATTGCTAAAATTCCATGTGGTGCCTACGCCTACTCTGGCAGGCCTCGTGCCTGTAGTCTTCTTCTCGCAGGTTGCTACCTGCCCATGGAAGTGCGGGGGTGCCCCCTAAAGTAATATTTGCTGTTTATTACAGATTCCACACGGAAGAAATGTCCAAGGGTGCATCTTGCCACAAAATTTGAAAATGGACGTTGAGCAAGAGTGAAGAATAAGAAACATGAACACGCACACACGCGGCTGTTAGAGGCTCAAGTTGAAATGCAGGACCGGTGCATCGCAACAGCGTCCTCCATCGGTGGTTTCACGCCACACCTGCTGCTGAGAGTGTCGTGCGGCACCCGGTATGCAGCCTCACTGGCCACAGCGTACGTGGGCCACCTGATGACACACTCCAGCAGAGCATCAGTCAGCTTACGCACATAGTCTGCAAAGCACAAATGCAGTAATTAATCATTACGTGCCGTATCTTCCTTGTCTACATAAAATAGCAGCTGAAATGTTTTAGCCTTTCTCTTCTGCATGCAAGGGCAATTTTTATGTGGAATAATCGTGGTCATGACCCCAGCTTTCTGAATGCTGTAATGTTCTAAAAAATGTGATACTCACCAAATGTCACCTTTTCTTTGGCAGGTACAAGAGTCCACCGCTTCTCTGCCTTCGAGCACTGCTGGGAGAATTTCGGCATCCCATCTTCATCTAGCAGGATGGCCCTGTCCGCATTGTAATTGAAGTGAAGGGCCGCGATGTAGGTGCTGTAATGATAATGCGCAATATATAAATGGATAGCTCTGGCTGCTTTAAGAAGTAATAACATGTAGTCTGTTCTCTGCACTTCCAGCTACACTGTCTAGTTAAATTTTTCTCACCGGGCCACCATTCCATCGTACTGGAACTTGCTGGACCCATAGAGTTATTACAATAAACGCTAGAGGCTCAGCTGGCGCTTGTGTGCTGTTGCATTTTGAAGCAGACAGCAAGCAGTCAGAAATTGACTTCCGGTAATGCATTTCTATGGAAAAAAGCGAGTGCATTTTCCCTCTCCGCTCGATTATAAGAGCAAATATCACGAATAATTGGCACGTACTATAGGCACATTGGAACATTTCTCAGTCACGCAGACGAAATAATTGGTCAGTTACAGCATTTTTATTTGAAATTCGTGGCATGAAAAACGGTGTTAAAACCACTTCGTACGTGTATTTATGTGCACTGTCGGACACTGTTAGCGCGAACACGGCGTCGGCGCTTTCTAGCATGGGGGGTATACGTGCCAAACGAACGAAGGACATGTGGAAAACCAAGAGAGACGGTAAGAACTACGCAGTGACACTGGATAAGTAACTCCTTGTGCATGCAGGCGATCAAAATAAATTGAAAGTCATGTAATATAGTCCGATTTGCAATAAATAAGTACAGCTTTATTCTTTCTGCTCATGAATATGTGCGAAGATGCTTGTTCTGGGTTCAAATCATCACTCGCACGCTCCAAATCTTTGCAAATAGGGAGAAGCCAGAGAACAGGTGCCCGAAAAAAACTGCCCGACACAGGAAATAATAAGAAAACACACCTTTAGTAGCCCATGTACGGGGTCATTTTCATATAGTGACAGGACGGGCATATTAACAATATATAAGCACCAACGGAATGCTGGCGAACTTTGAACACACTTTACATTCTTTTCGATCGTTATTTTGCTTAGAATCGTAGCTCGTTTCTACATATCTGCCATGGAACAGAGGTTTGGGCCTGAAATATAGCGAAGTTTAACATCGTTCAGTGGTAAAGAAAAAA
This sequence comes from Ixodes persulcatus, assembly GCA_013358835.2. Taxonomy (NCBI): domain Eukaryota; kingdom Metazoa; phylum Arthropoda; class Arachnida; order Ixodida; family Ixodidae; genus Ixodes; species Ixodes persulcatus. The sequence goes on along the minus strand of JABSTQ010008284.1, from coordinate 5,060 downwards.
TGCTGTAACTAAAGCAATTACACTTTCACCATATTAATAAAGGTACATACTATCCGGTACAACCGAAAGAACAAAAGTTATTCATGTTATTTTCCGGCGAAGAGACAAAATTCACGCGCGTTTTCCCATAGGAATACACAGGAAGACTGGAAAAGTAGACTGCATGCTGTCTGCTTCAATTTGCAACCGGAAGTCCCGTAGACACTAGCGCCAGCTGAGCCTCTAGCGTTTATTGTAATAACTCTATGGCTGGACCTAGGTGCAAAGTGGATTAGTGGAAAACGTCTGCTGTTTTGGAGACAGGAGTGGAAAGTCCCTTAGGAGGTGGGGGCACCATGACAGAACAGCACACGACAAAACAGCACGCGACAAAACAGCACGGTCAAAACAGCAGGCGTCAAAACAGCACAGCGTCAAAACAGCACGCGTCAAAATAGCACGCGACAAAACAGCACAGCGTCAAAACGGCACAGCAACAGAAGAGCACATGCCAAAACAGCACGGCGTCGAAACAGCTCAGTGTCAAAACAGCAAAACGACAAGACAGCACAGCGCTCAAAAATTGTGTTTCGGAAATTATTGCGGTAAATATTTGTAGACTCATAAACTTCTCGGTTCTTTTCAGTTTACTGACGAAAATCAGTATACTGACGAAAATGTAATATTTAAAAGCGTTTGTTTAAAATGTATAGTGAGTTAACCAGGTACTGATATTTGTATTTGTTGTGGCAGCCGACGCTACTTGTTCTGCAAGACGCACTGGGGCCCTATCGTGATCTGACATTATTTTCGTGTGCTCGTACTTGTACACAGGACGAACATGAACTTCACTACCGCTTCGATCAGAAAGGCAAATGTCAAAATCCAGAAATTTGCAAGCATTGTACTCAGCGAGATTTTTCCCCATTTTCACGACTGCGAGAGGTGGTAACTTTGCGACAACCACAGAAACGGCTATAAAAAAATCGTATTTATTCCCTTCTCTAGTAGACGAAGCTAGGGTTGTTAAAAGGTGTGCGGCATTTACGGGCGCGCATGATTTGCATTGTGCAGTTCACGATTAGATTTTCTTCTTCCCTATCAGGTTCCTATCAGGTCAAAAACCCAGATTTCAACCTGAGACCCCTGCGCCCCCGGAGCTTTTGTTGAAAGTTGAACCGACCTCTGAGACAAGCTGAAAACTGCGAATGGAAGTGGTCATATAGTCAGAAACGAGTCGCATCCCCCCCCCGCCCCCCCCCCCCCCCCCCCCCCCCCCCCTCAAACGCCCTCGAAAATACTGACCTTTCCTTTTTCTGCCAACTATAAACGACACGGGAAAATCCGTCAAACACACCAACAAGAGCTTCGCTAAAGGAGGTTCGAACAATTGCACTCGTTTGTTATAAAGCTTTCCGCTTGTTACCTTACGAGAATGCTTAACGCTGGATGCCGATCGGTAACTCCTGTTGTGATAAAAATCGGGGTCCACTACCAACTGCCGTGCCGTCTAAACTGTGGGTCCGACAGATCCAGTTTTTTTTTTTTTTTTTGTAGTTATAAGTGTAGTCATCTTTAGCATACATTTTATTATGTGGACTGCTACTAGTACTCATCATTGTAACTGACTCTTGTAGTCTCGTGAAAAACCCCAGGGAAGGTCGTGACGCGATTTTTTTTTTTTTTTGAAAAGGGGTGGGGGGGTTCCGGGTTGCGGAGTTTGGTTTGGTAAGCTCCGAAATAGGCAATAAATTAGTTTATAACCTAGGGACAATAAAAGAAAAGGTCAAGGAGGTTCGGTATTATTCGCGCAGAGAGAGGTGAAGAACGCGCTTGAAGTTGCTATATGCGTGCTGTTTTGTCGCCGTGCTGTTTTGACACCGTGCTGTTCTGACCGTGCTGTTTTGTCGCGTGCTGTTCTGTCGCATTCCCGGAGATGGGGTCCCATCAAGATGGCCTCCAGCTTCTTGAAGGTATGAAGGAAGGTACCTGGGTATGTTTAAAAGTAGGACTTGATTATGGGTCCTGTCGTAAAGCTCCGAAAGCTCGGCGTCTACCATTACAGATACCATTACATGCCTTCAGCATGTAATGATATCTGCTTCACGCTGCAGCGTGCCAGGGTCCTGTCATAGCAGTCTGCGGGCAGCAAGGGCGGTTTCTTGGGTGGGGTGCATGCGACGGCATTGGCAAGTCGCAGTGGCGCGGCAAGCCCCGAGCTATGGACCATGCGACGGACTGTGCGCTTTGTGTGGTGGATCAATTTAGAGGAATCCTCTGCACTACCGCAAGCTTAAAAAGCTTTCTAGCTAGACCGTCTCCTGGCAGGAGCCAATGAGGGTGACGTTTTGTGCAGATGCACAGTTGCCATGAAATGGCGTCCTCGCAGGGCTTTTAGTATATGGAGGGCATTATCCTCATTGACTGACTGGAACTAGAAGCCACCATAAACAGCGCTACATATGTGGAGACTCCTAAAAGATTGCATCGTGCCATTGAAAAGCAGCACCAGGGCAATTGGTGGTCGGTGTGCTCTTACGACATGAAAATGCCTACACCCATGCGAGCCAACTGATGCTGTCACAATGTTGGGGTTTCAAGTGCTGACACATGCAGTACTTGCCCCACCTGGCCAATTATCATCTCTTCAGGGACATGAAAAAAGCTCTGCGACGACATCATTTCACGGTCTGTGGTGACCTGGAGCGGTCTCTAGGGGTGGGTGTGGCGCACCTGCAAACAGTGACTCCTGGCAGAGCATAGAAAGTCAATACCGCCTAGAACATAAGGCCCGCGCCTTTCCTCCTCCAATTGTCATCATTAGTAGTTCTCTGCAACGCCGCCTATCTTGTATCGCGTTGCCGCGAGCGTGTCCTTGATGCGTTGCTGGCATATTACAATGAGTGCAATTCTGGAGCGCAGCGACGCCAAGACACTGGCGTCTGATATCTTGCCACAGGCGTCTGCTGCGGAGCCGCATACTCTCGTTGAGCTTTGGCATGCTTGCTTGGTGCGGATTGGGTATCTACTAATGATGACAGAATGACAGGCCTTCAGTTCTAGGTGGTATTGCACAAGTGCACTTGCCTCCAGAAGGAACATGCAGATATGATGGAGGCATTCACCAACACCTAGGTGTCAGTATCTGGAGCAAACTCTAAAGTGTGAATATCCGAATCAATATGGCATGACCCCCATACAAAGTATTGTACTTCCGTACATAGCAGGTGAATCTTACCTTCTGCAAGCCAGAGACGATCTGGCACGTCCCCGTGCTCACAGCGTGGGTGAAGGGAGTCGAGGTGCTGGTGAACATCACTGATGTGCCGGATCAGGGAGGTCCACTTGGCCATGACCAGCTTGTTATCACCATTGCTTGTGCGGGAGCACCAGTGGAGATGCCGGACAATGGTCTTCAGCCACTTCAGGAGCACGCTGTGTTGCTTTGTCCTTGCCACCGCGACGATTTTCTTCTTGATACCTAGAAAGCAGACCACATAATCTATAAAGAAACAGAGAGCGGATGACGACAAAACCAGGGTCTCTGGATGGCTCTATTTTAGGAATGAAATCAACCACCACAGTTGCTTTAGGAATCAATACATTATTTTTAGTCTAAAGTGGCTATATTAATCAAGATTAGTATTAAGTCTTTTGACATTGTCTGCTACTTTTACTCCCGGCTCGTGTTGGACCTGGTAGGGGGCTGAAGCTCTCATTGTATTATATGTCTATGTACAATCAGAGGAGATATTGCCACACGCGTCGGCGAGCGAGCGCGTGCGTGGCCGAGTGGTTACCACGCTTGACTCGTGCGGAAGCCCAGGGTTCGATTCCTGGGAGCAATGCATCTTTTATTTATTATTTCAATTTAGATTTCTGGTAAATTCGAGAACCCTGTTGCTTGTTCGAGGTCCGAATGTTCTATGCGCCGAAAGTTTTACGCCGAATGTTCTAGAAACCCACGAGGGTACATGAGGGACTCTGCATGGCGAGCAGTCAGTCTTGCCCCAGCGTCCGATCTTGCTGTTACGCCAACTTCGACGCCCACAACGCTCTGTTGTTATCGTCTGAAACAGAGGATAACAACAGAGCGTCGCCGCGACATCATTTCATTCGGTTGCTTGGACACAAGTTCGCCCCATTAAACGTTTCAGTTTCGTTAGTTATTCTTTGTTTCGTCACCTCATCATTTGTGACAGTATGAGCCGAAACAATGTGAACGCCGACCACTTGCTAAGTTCGGCTCGCACCTCGCTTAAATCGTGTCTCTGAACAAAGTTGTATTAGTGCCCGAAGCCCCTCCGGAAGCATGCAGAGAGCAGCTGGCCCGTTCGGAGTATTATACAAGAGGACAAAGGCTTGAAAGCCTTTGCCCTCTTGATAAGAATGAAGTGCACTGAATGTAAACAGAAGCAAAGGTAAATGAATAAGTTGATAATATACCAATGCTTCTGCCCTGGGTGGATGTCTGGGTCTTCTTTCTGGTTGCCAGATGGATATTTGCTTGGCAACCAACGTCAGCACTCACAGATTCTGAGGTTTGCTCAAAGAAGCACTCGCTGTCGTCGTCCATGGCTGGATCGGGAGCAGCTTCTTGCTGAGATGGCCCAGGTGCCGCAGCATCCAGCACATCCTGCACCAGCTGTGTTCAATAATATAAGATTTCTATTGAGATGAAAAAAGATGTTTATCACTAGACCACAATGTAACCTAATATGAGATGGTTGTTCACCGACCTCAAAGTAATCAATAAATTTTGTCTTCTCTTTCTTTTGTTAAAATCTTCTTTAGCCTCGCTGACAATGAAATACTACAGTGTTATGGACTAACTGAAAATTGCAACTCTAACCAAAGTTTAATAAAAACAAAATACCCCGACGTTTCTGGACCAGCTCGGTCCCTTGGTCACCCGTTACGAACCCACAGTCACCCGTGATGAAGGGACCTAGCTAGTCCAGAAACGTCGGGGTATTTTGTTTTTATTAAACTTTGGCTAGAGTTCTAATTTTCAGTCAGTCTATTAATTTCCTAACCAGACAGACTTCTGTCGAAGATGTGTACATTCACAGTGCTATGCA